>PVHP010010181.1:0-48783 GCA_004024765.1 Zapus hudsonius | reverse complement strand
AGGTCCATATCTTGTTCATATCTTGTTTCTTTCCTGGGAGTGTTTCTTTCTTTTTTTTTATAGTCCATTATGAGTTACAATATTCAGTGGGCAAACAATGAATTGTTATCCCCAATTCCCCGCTGCCCTCCCTTCCCCCCTCCACTGGATAACCTCCTCCATGGGTTGTCTGGATCAGTCCTTGTGACAGGGGACCATGGATAGCCTAGTATTCAGCCAGGTTCTCCTGGCCATGCCTCTGGATAATCTCCCCCACCATGGCTCTTACAATCTTTCCGCCCCCTCTTCCGCTCAGTTCCCTGAGTCATGGTGGATGATCCTGGGAATGTTTCTACAGAACTCTCTAGTTGCACACACTTGGATTTTGAGTGGAAAATAAGGGGAGGAAACTTCCTTTTCTTCCCACCTTTCCTTCCCTCCCTTCTCTTCCTCTTCCTTCCTTCCTTCCTTCCTTCCTTCCTCCCACCTTTCCTTCCTTCCTCCCTTCTCTTCCCCTTCCTTCCTTCCTTCTTTCCTTCCTTCCTTTTTTCCTTCCTCTTTCCTTCCCCAGCCTCCTTCCCTCTCTCCCCTTTCTCCCTTTCTTCCTTTTTCCTCCCTCTCTTCTTCCTTCCCATTCCTTCCTTCCTTCTTCCTTTGTCTTTCCCTCTCCCTCCCTCCGTTTCTCCTCTTCTTCATCCCTCCCCCTAATTTGTTTGTTCCTTCCTTTGTTCATTCGTTCCTTCCTCCTTCTCTTCCTGCTTCTTTCCTTCCTCCTTCCCTTTCATTTCTCTTTCCTTCCCTCCTCCTTTTGTCTCTTTCCTTCCTCCTCATCTTCTTCTTCTTGATTTATCAATAAAAATTTATTTCCATAAACTGTGGAAGCTGGAAGTCCAAGAACGAGGCACCAGCTGCAGGACGGATTTCTCCAGAGGTCTCTCTCCTTCTCTTCTCACCATGACTTTGCATGGTCTTACCTCAGTATGCCAAGAGTTTGACCTTCTTTGCTCCCTTGTAAACAGCTTCCTGTTGGCGTCCATTCTTTGCAACATTACAATTCATTTCTCTTTGTTGTTGTTAACTAGGAAACTTTGCTGGCTATAATTGTGGGGACTGCAAGTTTGGCTGGACTGGCCCCAACTGCGATCTGAGGAAGCCACCCGTTATCCGGCGTGATATCCATTCCCTGACTGCTCCAGAGAGGGAGCAGTTCTTGGGTGCCTTAGACCTTTCGAAGAAGAGCATCCACCCTGACTATGTGATCACCACACAGCACTGGCTGGGCCTGCTCGGACCCAATGGAACCCAGCCCCAGATCGCCAACTGCAGTATCTATGACTTTTTTGTGTGGCTTCATTATTATTCTGTCCGAGATACCTTATTAGGTGGGTGACCCCTCCCCACTGTTGGCTCAACATGTATTATTACAGACTTGGACTTGGGAGGTGGGGTGAGAAGTCATTTGACACAAGTTCATTAACAAGGGCGCAATCTCAAGGCAGGGTTAGGCTTATGACATTTGCAGAATTACCAAATACTGCCTGAAGTTAAAATGGGCTGTTTCTTCCTGTTCGTTGGCTGCAGACACTTCAGTTTATGTCCTTTGTTCAAAGTCTATACTCTGTGAAGTTATTAATCCTCAAAGGCACGAGTTGGTAATGTGGAGGGAAATTCCTTTTGATTCCAGAAAGAAAAAAAATGTAACTTTGGCCATGGAAGCCCTCTCTGACCTTTTCTTCAAATTAATGAATTAAGTGAACATGTGTCAAAGCACACGGAGCTTTGTATGGAATTAGGAGTGTCAGCATGGGGAGTGTGCTCTCTTTCAACTCTATGCCATTGGGTATTCAGTTGAAAGTTCACTTATGGTACTCAGGCCTGTACAGCTAGGAGTCCCCAGAAATTTCAGAGTTCCTGAGTTACAACATTCCAGGGTCCCTCTTGCTCAGCCATTTGGACCACCTGTAAAAATGATGAAACCAAGACCTGTGCTTGAGAAGCTGCCTAGGAGGTCAACTGTTATGAACCTCATTAGCTAAATCAGTCTAGCTACATCCTCTATTATGGAATAACTGAGGAGAGCCCTCTCCAGAGTCGGATTCCACTGGACATTCTTCACATAGCAACTCTGCACACCTGGGTATTTTTGAGCCCCCTCATGGGGGTCAGAGGGTTTGAAGACCTTGAGGTCACTTGGAATAATCCCTCTCACCTGGCATTCTCTCTGCTTGTGTTTCACACTGGTTCCCATCCTTTGATGACCCTCTGCGTTTTGCGTGGCAACTTGGAACTTTTCTCTAGATGAAAGCATTTTAAACAGCCCGTGTGTCTGTGGCCAACAATAGTGACAGAAGTTTTGCTTTCAGTGTGAGTGTTTTTAAAACCTGCCTCTCAGGAAAGTATCAGTCTTTATCCATAGATAAGGAGGCTCTTCTGGCTATAAACCTTTATAGTTTTCCTGTCATTAAGCAGAGGAAATTTCTGCTCTATGAGAGAGGGAAAACTATTGTTTCTGGTCATATCTAGGAATTAAATTTATATTCATGTCTGCTCAGCTCTCTGAAGTTATTGCAGGTACTTTGAAAGAGAGCTAAAGTTAGCTAAAGTCTCTACATACCATCACAAGCTGTTAGGAAAGGAAAAAGAAGGATGGAGAAGGCAGTAAGGAAGGCATTAAATTGTCCAAAGTGCTTCACTAAATTGGCAGTTCCAGTGGCCAGCCAAATTGGTTGGAATGTATTTTTCTCTCTTCTGGTCTCAGCGACCACACTTGTCAGCTGGTAGTTCTAACTGATTGATAGGTGAGGCCGAAGCTGTGAAATGGTCCTTTTGGTTGTATAAAAGCTGCATGCATTCAGAATAAATGTGGCTGAAATTGCTGTGTTATTAACTAATCTCTCCTTTATACATTTATGTATTTATAAAGAAGAGGTTAGAAAATGTCTTTAAAATATATTTCATTTAGGTCTTAATGATCTAAGTATTTCATCTTAGTGCACTGCTGTTTAAAAATTAAATACACCAGGTGTGGTAGAGCACACCTTTAATCCCAGCACTGGGAAGGCAGAAGTAGGAGGATCGCCATGAGTTTGAGGCCAGCCTGGAGCTAGAGAGTGAGTTCTAGGTCAGCCTGAGCTAGAGTGAGACCCTACCTTGAAAAAACAATAAATAAATAAATAAATACAAACAAATATGTAACAGGGTTCTTAATACTGAAAGTGATTTGAGTTTCTCGACTTTGCTAAAAAATCAGACTTTTGAGACAAGGAAGTGATGGGACCTTTAAAGTGCTCATTATTTCTGAAATTCTTTTGTCATTGTTGGTTTTAAAGAGATAAATAACATATATTTTAAAAAAAGCTAAGACATCATGAACCTCTTGGCTGTACAGACGTATTCTGGGTAAAGTTTAGACCTCTACGTATGCTAGTCTGTGATTTCTAAAGTTTCCCATTTATTTTAGGACCAGGGCGACCCTATAAGGCCATAGATTTCTCACACCAGGGGCCTGCTTTTGTCACCTGGCACCGGTACCATTTGTTGTGGTTGGAAAGAGATTTGCAGGTTGGTCAAAACTATACATTTGATACTTTTATTTTTTTTAATTGCATACATTTAAAAAGTACTCTACAACATAATATTTTGAAGTGCTTAGCCAACATAATTAGTCAAGAAATTAACATAGGAAGGAACTCAAATAGTTACTCCCTTCTCTGTGTGTTTAGTATCTAAAATCAATGCTCTTGTCAAATTACTAATGTATGAATTTTAGTCCTCATCTTTGATCTCCAGACTTATTCACTTCCTTCCCTCCTCCATAGTTTCTATGTATTTGATTTTCTCTCTTTTTAAGATTTTTACACATAACTAAGATCATGCAGTAGTTTTCTTTATTTGGTTTATTTCACATAGCATAATATCCTCTAGGTTCATCTATATTGATGAAAATGGTACCATTTTTTAATTAAGAGTGGTCAATTTTGTGCTGTGATTATTTATACATATGAGATTTACATATAAATATATATATCTATATTTATATAGACATATAAATATATTTATATGTTGCAATTTTTATCTACCTTATTGGAATTCTTAGCTTCACTATAAATTTGGCTAATAAGCATACCAGTTTTTGCATCACATGCCTTCTTGGTGCATCTGTTATATAAATGGAGTGACTAGATCTACCTTTTGCTTGTAGCGACTCATTGGCAATGA
This sequence comes from Zapus hudsonius, assembly GCA_004024765.1. Lineage (NCBI taxonomy): Eukaryota > Metazoa > Chordata > Mammalia > Rodentia > Dipodidae > Zapus > Zapus hudsonius. The sequence continues at coordinate 44,586 of PVHP010010181.1, read as the reverse complement.
GTCCTTTGCTTTGCCCTACTGGAACTTTGCAACAGGGAAGAATGAGTGTGACGTGTGCACAGACGAGCTGCTTGGGGCAGCAAGACAAGATGACCCAACTCTAATCAGCCAGAACTCCAGATTCTCTAACTGGGAGATTGTGTGCAACAGGTAATGGATTCCAGGACTGTTTTGTCTTGGGGCTGAGCAGTGGGCATTCTATTTCTAATATACATGAAGTTCTGCTCACATGTTTCTGAGAGAAATTATCAAAATCACATGTGTGAATTGAATGTGTTTGGCCATCAATTTTTTTTTCTCAATTTGGCAAAGCAATGAATTTATTTAGTTTAGTGACAGAGGATGGATGAGGGGTTACTTACAGGAACATGAGACAGTTCCCATGGTCATCATTTTGAGATCAATTATGTTAAAGCCAGGAGTGGTTCCTGCATTCATCCAGTATTTGCTGAGCACCATTCCTATGCTGTGTGATACAGGTCACACTCACACAAAGCCTCCCTTTAGAATGTCATTTGTATTACAGAGGTTGATTGTAGTAGGTGACATGTCATGTGCTCCCAGAAGTACTATATAACAGGAGGATGTGTGACCCCCAAGAAGAGTCAGGACAAGGCCCCAAGTGGGTGGCGATGATGGATCTGAGTCTAAAGGAGGTGAAAAGGAGAGAACAGGATGGGAGAGCATGGCAGGTGTGTCCTAGATGTGAGAAGACAGTCGTAGTCGGTGAAGGTAGAAAAGTCTGGGGAAGTTGAGGGAGACAGGAGCATAGGCCTGGGGGGGGGGGGGATGAAGACAACCTGAGCAGGTAAGTGACCCCTGGTCTTGGAAGAATCCTGTTTTCAAAGTTCCTCCTTCAACTTGTTTCTCTTTCCCGGCATAATGTAATAGTCCCACCTGACCTCTGAGGAATCTGTTCAGAGACTCCTTGGGGAATGTTTGAAACCTCAAACAACATCATATTCTATGCACTATGGTTTTTCCTACACAGGCATACTTACAATAATGTTTAATTTTATAATTTAGATACCGTAAAAGACCAACAATGATAACTCTTTATAAAATAGAATAATGATAACAACATACTGTGATAAAATATATATGGATACGGTCTCTCTCAAAATAAATTAATTCTTCAGTGCACTGCAGTAATAGTTTCAAACTCGAGTTGACTTCAGGTAATTATCCATGAAAAACAAAAACTGTAAATAAGAGCGGACAATTGTGCCTCAAATTCCTCAAGAGGCTCCCCCATTTCCCTTCCTTACTCCTCTCTCAATCCCGATGTTTTTAAAATATATTATTTATTTATTTATTTATTTGCAAGCAGAGAAATCCAGAGAGAGAGAAAAAGAGAGAGAGAGGAAGAGAGAGAGAGAGGGAGAGAGAGAGAGAATGGGCACATCAGAGCCTCCAGCCACACTGCAATGAACTCCAGATGTGTGTGCCATGTAGTGTGAACATTAGGGTGTTGAGGCAAGCACCCTGATCACTGAGCCATCTCTCCGGCCCCAATCCCGGTGTTCTTCACATCACTGCTCTGCTTTCCTCCCTGTCTGTGTCATTTATATCATTAGGCTTTCCCAGGGTCCCAAGCTCTATGTCACTTCCCAGCTTTGTGTCAACCTGGGCAAATGTGTGTTCTGAAAGGCCTGGGCCTTCCCCTGGGAACCAGTCTTCTGTATTTCACACAAGTCCTATAGCCCCTCAGGTCAGGGATCCATCACTGAACTATCTTATACCCTTGATCTATGACTTCACTCTGTTTCATGGAGCACCGTTTCCCATCAGGCCAGGGATACGAGTAAATGAAATGTGAAAAGACATTTCTGTGAACACGTAAGTTTAAAAGTGAAAGATCCACAATATGTGCTTTGGAACATCTCCCAGCCTCCATAGGGAGATGTATTACTCTCCAAGAAAACCCAACTACGTCTGACCCTGAGACTCTTATTTCACAGACCACCTCAGTAGAACAAACTTGGGGATGTGATGCCTTAGAGACCTTTTGTTGGCTAGCGTTTGGGTCTTGGCCTCTCCCACACATCCTCTTGTTTGTGCTTCTTCTGTTCTCACCTACTCTTTGCTTCCCCCTCACTCTTACCACTCACGTAGTGATGTTTTTAATATCTAACCCTGTTCATGAACTAAAGCTCTGATGGTAGAATTGCAGGTCACCTTTAGCATGTTTGACAGGTGTAGGACCTTTCAGCCGCACATCTACCACCCACCTATCTGTTAACGTCACATGCCTCCGAATATAGTGTTTATTTTTCATTGAAATTGTTATCTGAATTGTATAAATTATGGGTGCAGTGAGGTCTATATGTGAGTGCTTTATGTCTTCAAAGTATAATAATCATGTCCAGATAGTCCATACTTTCGTGAACTTAAATATTAAAACATTTTTGATTATATATTCCCTCTGTATAGTTTCATCTGCTTTACTTTCTGACTTTCCCTTTTTGTCTTTCTAGCTCCATGCAAACATTCCATCTAACCTGGTTTCACTCAGTGTCATAGAGAGAGGCTATGCCGCTGTCTCTTCAGTCACTCAAGATTCAAATGTAATGGCAGGAGCCACCACCTAGCTTTGTAAACCCTGTCACTGTCATTCCACTGGAATGCTAGTTATGATCACATTTCCTCACTGACAATAATGATCACATTCACATGCAGCCACGTTTCTGAAATGCCTCGATCCATGATTGCACTCAAGGATAGTATTTACTACATATCTTTGACCTCTACAAGGTAACTGATAGAACTTTAACATGTCTGTGGCCCGCATTGGTTTGTTGGGTCCAAATTCATGATCCTGCCCATAAGTTGTTCTGTTGTTTTTCATCTTGCACATTGTAGCTTGGATGACTACAACCGTCAGGTCACCCTGTGCAATGGAACCTATGAAGGTTTGCTGAGACGAAATCAGGTGGGAAGAGAGAGTGAGAAGTTACCAACTTTCAAAAATGTGCAAGACTGCCTGTCCCTCCAGAAGTTTGACAATCCTCCTTTCTTCCAGAACTCTACTTTCAGCTTCAGGTTGGGAATCTTCACTTCAACACCTTTACACTAACATGTTTGTGTAATGGGCCAGCAAGAAGCCCAGGTGTTGGGAGGCCCCTAGACAGCTAAGTAATGGAGGTAGGCTTAGACAGAGTGAATAACGAGGATTGATATTAGGAAAGTCTTCAGTTACCCACTATTACCAATGGTGTTGTTTCATTAGCTTCTAACTTAGCTCCTCAAGGCCATTCTCAATTCTGTTGGCACGCAGGCATTTTCTTTCCAACAAGAGCTCTTCATTTAGCATTGTACTTTTAAAATGCTCATTCTCCTTTTATTCTTTTCTTTAGTTCCTTCAGCATCGACATTGGAAATCCATCAGCCACAGACTTTAATATTTGGAGTCTGAGCTCTCGGAGGAGTGTGCAGAATAACTTCAGCTCACATTATTGTGCAGTAATGGGAATCCAATACTTGAGATATAAAGACCAACTATTAGTTTTCTCCTATCCCGAAAGACTTTAAGAATTATGAAAATATATCTAGGAATAATAATTTAACAAAAATTAGATTGGAATATCCAGAAGAGAGTAGTGGATAGATTTATGACTTTGCCAAACTAGCTATCTCTCTCCTCCTCGTAAATGATATAACGTGGATGGGCTGAGGGGCAGAGTCGCCTGAGCTTAAGTATAGGTGTGATGATAAATGTAGCCAGGCTTGGAGCCCATGCTGGAAGTAGGTACAGTCCTCAGATAGTGTAAAAGGTAGGTAAAGGGCACTGTTTAAGACTAGCATAAAAAGGAACATGCATTAGTTTCTCATTCTGACCAAAATGATATTTAGTCATATTATATTCCCCATGGGTTTGAGTTTGAAGAGTTGACCTTAAAATGTGATTCTGGACCACCCTCATTGGCACCCTTTGAAAGCTGGTTAGAAATGCATATTGTTAGGATCCATCCTATATTTACTGAGTCAGAAACTCCAGGGGTGGGTCACAAATATGCATTTTCTCCCATGACTGTTGGTATGCTTAGTTTAAGGCATCTCTGTGTTAGTGTGAAGATAACTGGTATTTCCTGGAAATGTGGAGAAGAGAGGAGGAGAAAGGAAATGTTAGGGTGTATTTGGAATATCAAATGTCTTACAGTAAAGCTGAAGGCATATGCACCAAGAAACATGACAGGATTATATATCAATATATAGCAGGTGTATTAAAAATATTTATTGATCACAGACTATGTTCTGGGCACGATCCAGATCCCAGACAATAAAAATATGAAGAAAACACCCTGTCCTTCAAGGGCATAAGGAACAGGCATGAAGGTAAAATTTATCATAAAGGATACAACTTAAAGCAAGCAGATGCAAACGTAGCATCGATTAAGAAGTCCCTCCCCTTGTAGAAAATGGTAATTAAGGCAGAGCCTCTCACATCCCTATCCATCTCAGGATAGAAGATGATTGTCTAGATAGGAACATATAGAACCTTTGGTCAGTTGCTGACATGCAGCTCTTTCTCAGGAATGCCCTGGAGGGATTTGACAAGGCAGATGGGACACTGGATTCTCAAGTTGCGAGCCTTCACAACTTGGTTCACTCCTTCCTGAACGGGACCAATGCTTTGCCACATTCAGCCGCCAATGATCCGGTCTTTGTGGTATGTTCAGAGACTCAGATGAGAAACTGCCTAGATGCTATACCGGAGGTGGTGTTCATTATCCGTGTGAACAATGTGATGTATATGAACTGATTTCTAGGGGAGGCTTCATCATGGGGGGAACCCATGATAGAGCACACAGTGGTGATGCCATGTCTCCATATCAACAGGAAGAAAGTAGTCTGAGTGAGCCAGCTCTGGACACCCAATGGTCCAATGTCCAATGTCCAATGATCTGTTCCCACTGACACCTCCACCAGCACGGCTCCACCCCCCAAAGGCACCACAATTCTCCTAAATTGCCACCAGTTGGGGACCAAGTATCTAAAACATAGGAGGCTATGGGGATTATTTCACATTCAAACCACTGCAAGCCCCTATTCAGAAATCCATTCTTCAGGGGCAGTTGGATTTTGGATGAACTTAGATACAGTTCAAAGGAGAGTTCACAAGTTAGCAGAATGCTATCACAATTTAGCAAAACATGCACCATCGATTAGCATATGTACAGGTTATTTCTCTTCGGCAAAAATGAATGGCATTGATGTGTGTTAGCTCTACACAGTGCCCTAGAGCCAGACTTCTGGAGCACAGCTCTAAAGTAGTCCCCATTTTATGTGGCTTAGTTCCCATGGACAACCATAGTTTGGAAGAAGAGGAAGGATGACTATGGCACAGTTAAGATATTTTGAGACAGAGAGAGAGAGAGCATTCATATACATTTTATTATAATATATTGTTATTTTTCTATTATATTAAGTATTGATAGTTTCTTACTTTACCATAGGTATGCATGTAGAGGAAAAACATAGCATATAATTTGTATTCAGACGTGCACTGGGGCTGTGGACCACAGGAGCCTCTGTTCCCCACTGCTGTTGAACACATCGGATTGACTACTGCTTGCAGGCAGAGAATGCAGGCTGGCAGAGAGTCTCATTAGGAAAGACTGTCAGGACTTGGGTTTATACCAGCTGGTTTTGGGGGGAAAGAAAGGGAGTTTTGCTCTGGGGCAATGCTGTTGGGAAGCAGGGGCAGTTCTGTGACTGGGGACCCAACAGCTCCCATCCACGGGACAGAATAGATGCAGGGTGTTGGTAAAGCGGTAGTCTTTGCTCATTCTAGACAGCAAAAGGGACCATCAGGTATTATGTCTGTGCTATGGCTCTGGTTATGGAGCTGTCTCTGTCTTATCCTCATCCATCATGGTCATAGAATGCCTTGTGTGATGCTGATGGTCCTTGAAACAGTTTCTGTCTGACAGAGGACATCACAGCCTGGTGGAGAGCGTCAGGTCAGCTCCTGGATGTCCAGGTGATTTCTTCTTTCTCAAGCACAGTTCGTTAAAGCTGGCTTAGGAAGTTCATGCAGTATTTTGACTGCTGAATTCCACGAAGGGCTCTGCTTTGCAGACGCTTCATTCACAGGCCTTTTCAGACAGCGTCTCAGAGTCACATGTCTTAGACTGTTTGAGAGCCATTACCAGAAGAGTGTCACCTTTTGTCCTCTTATTCTGAAAGCCTTTTGAGTTTAGACTGTAGGTCTAGCCAGATCTTCTTTTTATCTCAGAATATTTTTCATCTGGTGTGACTCTTAGCAATACTTCTTTCTTTTTTCTCAGGCTGTTATAATAAAATTTCAGACTGGACAGCTTAAAGAACATGTGCTTATGCCCACTGCTCTGGAGGGTCCCCTTCAATGATCACAGCATCATAAAAGAATTCGAAGAGAAACTGCTTTCCCTTAGTTCTACCCTGGGCGATCTTGGCAGTATCATTGAATCCTGTGGGGCCTCTGTTTCCCACTATGCAGGTTACATGACTGGATCTTGTAGAAGGCTTATTAGAGTGACTTACCAGACAAGGACACTTCACTGATGTTCTAGAAACTGCCAAGGAGAACTCAAATGTTATCTTAGAAGAGATAGTGTCTTTTGTGGTAGTCTGTGGGAGAGAATTAGAGAACTATGCATTGGGCATGAATTTCCAAATCTTAATTAAGGTTCCTTATCTTTTCTTCATGATGGCAGACAGTTGTGTCCTCAGGCAACTGACTGACAAGCTCAAAGTCAAAGGAATTGCAAAGGTGATTTATTTATTTTTTTTACTGGACCTAGGGTACAAAAAGGTGATATGCGTAAAGGCATAGTTTCCAATGACTTTCAGCTTGAGTTTGCCTGGTGGTGTGAAGGATGGAGTCTCCCAGGTCTCCGTGGCTCTGTGGGCCTCTCAGATGGATTGAAGTGTGGTCAACATGAGCGTTAGCGAGTTCTGAGACTGAAGAAGGTGGTTAGGGACACCCCTTCCTTCTAAAAAGTGTTCCTCTCTTAGATTTATGTGGTAGCAAAACATGATAGGCGTGTCTTCTTGGTCCCAAGCTCCAGCGAGGTGGGAACTTACCTGTGAGGCCTTTGCCATGTCTACAATGCCTGCCTCGTCCAAGGCCTCACATCATTACCTCAGCCATCAGATCATGGCTAGACTCCCAGTGTCTGCCTTCTCCCCTTCTCCGTTGTCTGTCTATACCACATGTCTGTGCATACGTTTTTATTAAAGCATGTGCATTCAAGTACATATAAGTTCTATATATATATCTATAGTAATAAAAAGGCACAATACATTTTATCCAGTATTTCAAATTATGAATAGAACAATGATACCCTCTGACACGTTGAGGATGATATGCCAAACCTTCCTCTCCTCCTTCAGGAAATCATAGCAATGCTAGGAATTTGTTTTTCTGTAGGACTTTAATCTTCTTCCTTGGAAAAAGCTCACTAAATGCACAAGGACTGGCCACATTTTTCTGTAAATGGCCAGAGAGCAACTACTCCAGGCTTTGTTTTCCTCTATTGCAGTTACTCACTTCTCAGGATAGTATGAAAACAGCCAAAGAGAATGGTACAAACCAATGAGTGTGGTGTTCTAATAAACATTTATTTAGAAAAGGAGGTGCTGAGCCCATTTTTCTATGCTTCTCTTATTTCATTTAACATGATGTCCTCAGACTTTAGCCTGCTAACCTCCTACTGTAAGGGGTAAGTGTTCTGTAGTAGGGTTATAAGGCTTTATCTCTCTCTCTCTCTCTTTGGCTCTTTTTGTTTGTTTGTTTTTGAGACAGGGTCTCACTATGTTATCCAGGCTGGTCTTAAACTAGCAATCCTCTTACCTCAGCCTCTTGGAATATCTCTTTAGTCATATTCTTTCTCTGATCTAGGTGAGAACCCACATTACAATTTTATGGATAAAGAATCTGTACTGTACAGAGAGTTTAAAGAAGCTAGATGCAGAGTCATCATTATCGTCATTATTTTTAAAAAATATTTTTATTTATTTACTTGAGAAAAGGGGAGGGGAAAAAAGGAGGGTGAGAGAGAATCTGAATATGAGAATGGGCATGCCAGGGCCTCTTGCTGCTGCAAGTGTATCCAGACACCAGCGCCACACTGTGCATCTGCCTTTACGCGGGCACTGGAGAATCAAAGCTGGGCTAGCAGGCTTTGCAAGCAAGTGCCTTTAACAGCGGAGCCATTCCCCAAGTCCAGTGCTCATTACTTTTAATAACTTTCACATTTGAAATTTTATTTACTTTCTATACTAAGGTTATCACATACATACATACAAACAAAAACGCCTCAGCTTTCTCTGGAGGCGTAGAAGGAATGATGACTTGGCATTGGTTTCAGAGCACACACTTACTTTAGGCTATTTATAAAGCAGTTTATGTTGAAGCCAATTTAACCTTAAATGATTTTTTTGCATATTGAGATGCAGGTTAAACCATTTTATTGAACAAAGTTACAGCTTCTCGAATTTCAGATTCATGCGGCAATTTATGCAAATATACCACATGTAGCTTTTTATTAAAAATGTTTTTGTGAAATCTCTTCAAGCAAGAGAAACACCAAATGGTGTATGAGCACAATAAAAAAGTAAGCAGATCATTAAAGTGCAGAAAAACCTCTGCATGGGTCTCTGAAATTTTAATAATTTTTAAGATAGTTGAAGCAAATGCACACATTTATCATGGAGAATAAGATGAGGCCACAGGAATGCCAAGCATTGCTGCCTTCTGTATTAACTTTAGATATAATCCAGGAAAGGGGGAAATAGGGGAAGTCAATAGATCATAAAGGTGGTTAACTACAGAGACATAAACTATGTTAGAAATGAATCATATTCTCCCCAGTTCCTGCAAATGCTCTTGAACCTTATTTCACTGATATACAGTCTCCATCTCTCTGTGCCTGACTTACTCCAGCTAGCATAATGCCCTCAGGTTCTTCATGTGGTCCCAAAGGTGACTGATTATCCTTTTTTTAATAACACAATAGTCTCTCATTGTCTCTAGGTACCACATTTAAAAAAATAATTCCTGTTGGACACTTATTCTGTGAGAAACATGAGAGTTGCAGGTGTTTGACAGTGCCGTCTCCCAGTAGGGAGTTGGTGTATCATATGGTATTTCAATTATTTTTGAGGCACCTCTATACTATTTTCTACAATGGCTCTACTACTTGTGGGCCAGTAGTCTATAAAGGTTCACCGTTGTCTTCACTGGCACTCTTACCTTGTCTTTTTGGTAATAGAACTTTGGAGAGATTGGGGTGGCATCTCATTGTAGTCTTAGTGTTATTCTTTTAGGAGGCACAAGTGGTGAGTTCTAATTTCTTTTCTGTGTGCACGTATGGTGTATACATGTGTGAGGGTGCAGATGTGTGTACACCGACAAGCATGAGTGGAATCTGGAAGAGGATGATGGGTGCTTTGAATCAGATATCTCACATAAACTCACGTGGCTCCAGTGCTTGCTCTCCAGCTGCTGGTAATTCCAGAGGTGGAGCCTTGCTGGGAGAGGTGTGTTACTGAGGGAAGGTTTGGGGTGTTGTAGCCAGCTCACCTTCATCAGAGTCTGGATCACTTTCTTGCTGCTGTTTGTCACCTACTGTGGCAGAAATGATGCCCAGCCTCTGCTCATGCCACGCTTTCTCCTGCCATTGTGGCACTTCCCTTCTAGTCTGTTACCCAAGGTAAACCATTTCCTCCCATCAGCTGCTTTTGGCTGTGTGCTTTACCACAGCAACATGAACCACAGCGGGTGTCTTGCCACAAAGCTGGGAGCTCACTGTTTTTGGTTAGCAGATCAGCAAGCAATTCTAGCAATTGTTCTCTCTGTCCCCACTCCTCCCTTAGGGTTGGGGTTATCAGACACATGGACACAACTGGATTCTTCTTTCTTAACATGAGTGTTGGGATTGAACTCAGATCCAAATGCTTGTGCCAAAAGCTCTCTTAGCACTGAGCTATGGTCTTGGATTCATATTTCTTAGCAATGGCCAGTGCACAAGAAAGACCCTTTACTTTTGGAATATAAAGCAGAAGATAAACTTCTAAAAATGAACAACGAACAGGCTACCTGAGTTAACGCCGTGAGACTACTTTCAACACTGCTAGTTTAGATTATGATAAAAACCGGAAAACTGAAAGGGCTCAATACCACATATGAAACACTTCTGAGCCTGGTGTGAGTTTTGTTGAAAATTTTGAAAAGAAGGATAAAAAGTATAAAAGAGGACATTGTATTTTCCTTCTGAGGAGAAAGGACTTAAAAATGCAACAGGTTTGTTTTTCTTTAAATAACAAAAATCATCATGGGATTGATATTTTTAGGAGTTAAGAGTAACATTGTTTTATATCCACTTTTTATTTTTAATGGGTTGATGTAGTTTTTATATAGTTTATAGTTTCCGAAAAGTTGGTGAAAAACTATAAAATGCTCATAATTCCATATCAATTTTATGTTTATTGTCTTTCACATTCTCAAGTTATATACACTTGCCAGTATAATGTATTTATTATGCATATATATATATACTAATCCATTTTAACTTAGTTTACTTAATTTTAGGTTGTTACTAGTTCTTTACTTGTTATTTGGTGTTAGGCTTGCACCCAGGGCTTCCCAATTGCTGTTGCAGTCAGTCTTCTCCTTGCTCCATAGAAAGAATCCAACCAAACATCGCTTGTGGAGGAATGGGTTTATTTGGCTTATGGACTCGAGGGAGACTCCATCTTGGCAGGGAAAACGATGGCATGAGCAGAGGGGTGGACATCACCTCCGCCACAGCACTGCAAACAATGACAGGAAGGTGTGCCAAACACTGGCAAGGGGAAGCTAGTTTATAATCCCATAAACCTGCCCCCGACAACACAGCTCCAGCGAGGTTGTAAAACCCAAACTGCCATCAGCTGAGGATTGATCAATCAGAACACATTTGTTTGTGGGGGACACTTGGATCAAACCATGACACTTTATGCTCTGTGAATTATACCTCCAACCCTCCCCTCAAAATTTAAATCATAAAACCTCAAAACAAACAATTTACCTAAGAGATTTACAATGTTTAAAATGAAGCCCCTCATGGGCAGGAGAACCTGGCTGAATACTAGGCTATCCATGGTCCCCTGTCACAAGGACTGATCCAGATGACCCATGGAGGAGGTTATCCAGCGGAATGGGGAGGGGAGGGCAGCAGGGAATTGGGGATAACAACTCATTGTTTGCCCACTAAATGTTGTAACTCATTATGGACAATAAAAAATAAAATAAAATAAAATAAAATGAAGCCCCTGTATCACCGCCATCTTTCAGCTATCCACTATCATTTTTTCTCCAGATATATTTTATAAATATAGAAACAAATAGGCTTACATATTCATCAAAATGAAAATATGCTATTTCCAGTTTGCCTTTGTTCCTTCTTTCCTCCTTTTATCCCTTCCTTCCTTCCTTCCTTCTTTTTCCTCCTTTCTTTCTTCTTTTTTCAAAATATTACTTTTTATCAGTTCATAAAGTTGATTTTCTCATTCCTTGTTTTCTGACTCTAATGCATTCTGTTGAAGGGATTTATCCTGATATTTTTAACTACCCTCTCATTGATGGACATTGTTTTAGTCCATTTTATGTGGTTACTGCGATAATGGAACATCTGAGGCTGAGTATGTAATACAGGAAAGAGATTTATTTAGCTCATGTTCTGATCTAAGAGCATGATATTGACATCTGCTTGCCTTCTTATGAGAGCCTCATGTATGTAGAGCCAACTCATGGTGTAAACTGAAGACAGAGTGTATGTGTAAGAGATGAAGACATAGAGCTGAGGTAGCCCAGTCCACAAACCTTCTCTAGCAGTGCGATTCGATTCCTGTCCAGTTAGAGACAACCCACTACCAGAAGCAAAACATTAATCCATTCCTGAGGCTGATCCCTCATGACCCAACCCCCCCTTTATAGTTCCCCACAGCCTCCCAGCACCTTCACACAGGGAATTAAATGTCAACATGAATTTTGGTGGGGACAAAACACATTCAAGCCCTAGCAGGCATTTAGCAGTTTCTAAACTTGCTCTCAAATCATGCTGCAATAAATAGCCTAGAACATGGAAGGCGCAAGCTCATGGTAGTTTTGGGCAGAGGGTACATATAACATTTGTCATTTGACTCTTGCAGAATTGCCTCTGAAAGGCTGAAGGGCAGTCCCTCCTGTCACCTGTGTGGTAGGGTCACAGTTTCCTTGCCCTGTGGTGATGTTCCTTGTCCCCAAGTTATCCTCCAGTCTGGTGAAAAGGTTCTTTGGTGACTTTAGTTTGCATTCCTCTTCTTAGAACTGCAGCTTGGCATCTTTTCCATCTGTTCAGTGCACTTAATAATGTTGCTTGCATTGACTTTTATGTGATGTCTATGTTCATGGAGAGCACGACTCCTGGATAAAAAGAAAAAAAACCCCTAGGGCTGGAGAGATGGCTCAGCAGTTAAGGCACTTGCCTCCAGTGCTTAAGGCCCCGGGTTCAATTCCCCAGGACCCACATAGGCCAGACCCACAAGGTGGTGGCCCTTGTACTCATTCTCTCTCTCTCTCTCTCTCTCTCTCTCTCTCTCTCTCTGTATCTCTGCTTGAAAATGAATAAATAAATTTTAAAAAACCCTAAATATCCAATGCGATTTGTTCTCTAAGCGAGTAACACAAGACAACTTTGTTATATTTTATTAATGGAAAGCATCATAATATGGGTATATGAAATATATATTTCAGATTATGGGACGCTAGTCCAATTATGGATGCCATGTACCACGTGGCACTTTCATGCTCAGTGAATTTTTGTACCAGCCTGGGAGCATGCGGAAAGCATGTGTGAGGCCCTGGGTGGATTCTCAGCTGCCCCTCTTCAATTGTTTTTATTTTTTCTTATTAGGAAGCATTTATTCTATGATAGCATCTATTCCAATTGTTAACAGAAACCTAATATTCTAGCTTCACGCAGCTCTGCATGGTAAGCGTCTCTCCTTGTTTTAAATCTGGGGGAAATAAAGTTCAGAGAAGCTAAGAAGATAAGCTCATCAACAAGAAAGTGTCTGGACCGAGTCTATAAAAACAAGATTGCCTCTCACAGATTTTCCCATGTTCATTCTAACGATTTTTCCTTTTGTCAGTTTAAACAATTCTTAACTTGATCCCATCACAATTGCCTTCATTATAGCGGGGGTAATTTACTTGTCTTACATCAGCCCATCGGAATGAGCCCCAGTTGGCAGAGGGCATGCCTGAATAATTCTTTGTGGCTTTGGAAAAGATGGGGCCCGTAGTTTTATTGTATCTATGTTTCTTAAACGCTGTGTTTACTTACTTGATATGCACTTTTCATGTAACAGACATGCGGTCGCTACCTCCTAAGTGCTGGAATGTCTTGGTTTTATAACAGCTGAGGTGTCCCAGAGGATGGTTGACGACCTGTCCGGGAAGAGCACTGGAGTGGTACAATCTCTGTGGGGGCTCAGACTGGGGGATGCTAACTAGGCAGGTGCTTAATGTCACCTGAAGGGGCCATTTTGGCATTAGGCTTTTTAAAGATAAATGCATATTCTGTTGAGAAGAACTAAGACGAATTAGAGGCACTTCAGTATTGGTCAAATAAAATATGGACATAGTAGCAGACTGAAATTTATATGTAAATTTAAGATGATCCAACATTGATTCAAGTTCCCTTCTCTTAGCGTTTGGATGATCCTGTTGCCGAAATGTTCGGTGGGGAAGCCCTCTTCTTCCATCATATGGTTCTCTCTTCAGCTTGTATTGTCTGCTTATGATGCATGTTGGCCCGGTCACCACCACTTCTTCTTCTTCTTCTTCTTCTTCTTCTTCTTCTTCTTCTTCTTCTTCTTCTTCTTCTTCTTCTTCTTCTTTTTGGTTTTTTGAGGTAGGGTCTCACTCTAGCCCAGGCTGACCTGGAATTCACTCTGTAGTCTCAGGTTGGCCTCAAACTCACAGCGATCCTCCTACCTCTGCCTCCCCAGTGCTGGGATTAAAGGCGTGCACCATCACACCCGGCTGGTTACTTCTTTTAAGGTTGACATACTAACCAGAACACTGTCGTAGTCCTTGGTTTGCTTCCCATCCAAGTTTAATCCTTAGAGCATAAGCTTTCTTTTTGAAGGAGTTAACAACTAAACTTTCAGTCCTTATGACATTTTTCTTTACATTCTTGCTATTATAGATAATGTATATTATATATCAGAAATTCATTGGTATGTGTATATATCATACATATATTTTACACATGTTATTATTATAAATCTAAACAGCGTCAGGCCTGGGGAGATAGCTTTGCAAACATGAGGATCTGAAATTGAGTCCTATGTCCAATATAAGAGTTGGGCATGGTGGTACATGCCTAAAATCCCAGTGCTTGGGAAGCAGAGACAGTCAGATCTCTGGGACTCATTGGCCAGTCAGTCTAGCTTCACAGGTGAGCTCTTGGCCAAGGAGAAACTGTCTCAAAGAGGCGGACCTTGTACCTGAGGATGACACCCCCAAGGTTCTCTTCTGGCACCACATGCTTGCTCACAATGTGCTTGCACACTCACACACAGATGTGCCCAGAATACAAGAGCATACACACACACCACGCACAGACACACATGTAAAAAAAAAATCTAGGCAGGAGGATGAAGCTTCTTCAAAATGACAGAAAATTACTTTCTATTCTGTTTGTTCAGCGTCCGGTGAGAGGGTGGATGATGGTGAAGGATAAAGAGAGAAAATGATAAGAAATGGGAAATGTAGACCATGTTTGCTGAGCTCTACCCAGAGGACACTTATTCTTCCAATCTCTTTTCAATGATTGTCTTAATCCATCAGGTTGCCATGACAATGTGTAGTTTAAATCACAATCGTATAGCTGGGAAGTCCATGATCCACACATCAACATAGTCCCTGTGTAGAGAGGGACTTTTAACTAGCTCTGTTTTCTGGTGTCTTCACTTGGCTTAAAGGAAGATCTTTCTCACTGCAGTCTGTTTTATAAGGGCAGTAATCTCTTTCATAAGGACTCCACCTCCATCACCTGTCACCTTCCAAAGACCCCAAACTTCCAATGCCATCAGGAGGACACACACATGCATTTATTCTGTAAGAAATGATTTCTTGTTCCTCATGGAAGTATATTTCCTATGGTATAGCTCAGCTAGCCAGGTAAAAACCCTGAGTATTATTTAATTATTTCATGCCTATCACATAAGACATATTTAGGAAAATGTGAAATAAACATCCTCATTGTACATTGCTTCAAATCCTTAGTAGAACAAGGCAGGAATTAAGAAAAATTCATAAAATAGAGAAGCTTGATTAATTCTTTTTAACAGAACTGCCATTAGGATTTCTTTTACTTAGATTGGCCTAACTTTTTTTTGGCCTAACTTTTAATTTATAACTCTTAACCCTTTTTTATAATTAGAGTTCCCATATGCACCTGTGTTCGTGTCTGTTGTGTGACTTTGCATTGATCATGCCTCAGTTCTCGCCTTACTTCTGAACAGCATCATGTTACCGCCGGAAGATCCTCTCTGGTTATGAATGATGTGTGTCCAGGATGGTCAGATACAGACCCAGGGGGTAAAAGTCACACTGTGCTGCTCTGCGATAATATACACATCTTTTGCACCAGACTCTGATGTTCATGGCTTCTTTTCTCTAGAAACTTCTCATTTCCCTACTCTGGCAGGAATCTGAATGTATAGCCACCTTCATTAAGGCTCTTCAGCAGTAACCTAATCCTCCATGGCCTTGAAAAACAGAAGCGTGCATTCTGTGTTTTATTGTTATCATGCTTGCACGTACAGTGTGTGGCAATTGACTGCTTTCTCCTACAAAGGTTACATTAAAAGTTTTTCCAGTGAAATCCCATGTACTCACATATTCTTTTTTTAAATCTTTACTGTCCAAAATTAGATACATTGAATGAGCAAATATTGTGTTGATATTCCCATTTTCCTTCTTCCTGTCCCCAATCTACTGATTATCCTCCTCAGTGAGCACACTGGATCCATCCATCCATGTGGTAAGGGGTTATGGATATCACAGGAGGCAGCCAGCTGCCCCCCTTTATGTGTTATAGCTGAGGGGGGTAATGTCTCTGGGTAATCTCTCCCACCATGGCTCTTCCACTCAGTTCCGAGTCATGGAGGGTGAGATTTAAGTCTGTTTCATTGTTGTTGTGAATTTAAGAGTCTCTGTGCTTCTACTTTAAGTTGTGTTGGAAGTCATTGGTGTCTGTCTCGCTGACTTATTCTTGAATAGTGCCTTTAAGTTGAAACTTAGCGTTTTCTTCCTCCTTCTTGTATCTATCCTCTATCCTTGCTTGATTAAATCCAGGTAGACTAGGTGTGTGTGCAGAATTTTGGAACATCATTTCTAAAACACTGAATTCTTTTTATTACCAATATAAAGTTCTGTGTCTCTGTAGTAGTGGACAGAAGGAGGTAGAAGCATACTTTTACATAACTTTTGCTTTCATATCTGATCCCAAAATGACATTTGGCCTTCACAGGGGAATTACCCAAGTTAATTTTCAATTTGTGTCTAACAAATACACAGTTTTAATGTCCCAAGAATATCTCAAAGAATCTTTTTTGAGGAACAATGTCTTCAGTTTTAACAAAAATAACTACTTTATAGGTGATACCACTCTCCTCACTAGCCTGGGATAAGTTCTTACGTATGGCTCATTCTTTACGATGCCCTTTGCAACTTCTCAGCACATACCAGCCTCTTTATTACAGTCTATAAATTGGGCACTCTGTATGTAGCTCCTACTGGGGGACTGATTGTTTGTTTTATTGCCTTCTGAAACCTATTGTCTGTCCTATGACTCTTCCCTATTCTTTTATCTCTCGAGATTCGAAATTGCTTTAAGGTGTTTGTCTGCCTTTTAATTACACACTCTGCTTTAGGTAAGTTCTACTGTCTTCCCCAAATTTGCCTTTGGTAGCACTGGGAGAGCATCTTCCTTGTGTCCTGAGAGTCTCTCTTTTTTTTCTAATCCCTATTTTATCTTTGATTTGTACTCAGAAATTATGTGAAGGTTCATAGTCGTCTAGAACAACCAGGTCAAACTGTGCTTTCTCCTCATTTTCAACAGCTAGGAACCTGCTTTAAAACTGGGTTCTTATTTGGTACACACATAAAATTATCAATACAAAAATAAAAGAGGCACTAGCTGGAAAGAAGGGATTCAGTGGAGGGGCAAAGAGAGGAGGAAAAGGGAGAGTGTGGGAAGGAACTATGATTGTGGATATTGTCCGTATGGATGGACGTTGTCAACAGAAAGTTTTATTTAAATCTTAAATATAAATTTATTGTCCATAATGAGTTATATTATTCGGTGGGCAAACAATGAGTTGTTATCCCCAATGCTCCCCTCCCCATCCCCAATCAGCTGGATATCCTCCTCCGTGGGCCGTCTGGATCAGTCCTTGTGGCAGGGGACCCTCGATAGCCTAGTACTCAGCCCGGTCCCCTTGGCCCAAGTATGTTGTTACTGAAGGGTGCCATTCCTCTGGATAGTCTCCCCCACCACAGCCACAGACATTCAATCTACACAGAATAGAAAGTTTTTAAACAATTCATTCGTCTTGGTCCAGTTGGACCAGAGGGTAATATCAATCATTGCAGTACAACGTGGGTGTCTTGAAGAAGAAGTATGAAGTTTATGAGCTTTGGCTTTAGAACCAGACATCCTGGGTTCAAGTCCTCACTCCACCATTTGCCAGCTGTAAACTCTTGGGTCAGCACTTAATGCGTCTAGGTCTTACATTCAACATCTGTAAGCAATGTGTTTATGGTTGAAATTGTGCCTCCTCCTCATTCAAATATTGAGATCCCAATTCCTCAGGATATGTAGGGTAATTATAGATGCTGTAAACACAGATAAGGCCACATTGGTATATGGTAGGTCCCTAATCAAATATGGGTGGGGCCTTCGTCTATTTCCTGCTGCTGTAACCGAATCCCTTGGTGGGCATGTTGTAAGTCTCCTCTAGAGTGAAGCTCTCTGCATTCTCTGATTTTCTGCTTTGGTGGATTTTAAATCTCATTGTCTACATCTCCCCGGAGGAGGTTGTCAGGCAAGTAGTGAGAGCAGCCCTTGAGTTTAAATTGCTACTCTCTCTGTAGTGTCTCCTGGGCCCTGGTATATGTATGTGATAGGGATTGCTATCTTTTTTGTCCTATTGATGGATCGTGGTTCTTCCCCATATTTGTTGATATTTCTTGCCACCTGTAAAACAACAGCAACCAGAGGGGGAAAAAAACAAACAAACAGATTCTCCAACCAAGAGTGAGAGTAGCATGGATGAAAGGGAGTAGACATAGTGTTTTCAGACTTGTTGATGGGCATTCCTTCTCTTCTAAGCCATAGAAAGGATGATGGGTGCTTCTCTCTGAGTCTATGACCTTATTCGTAGGACTCTGGCTTGGTTCTCAGTGAATGGGCCTCATATCCAATCAGAAAACCATTGACTACTGAACAGGTGGGTAATCTTGTCTGGTGGTTGATTTTATCTGCCTGCTCATGCTCCCATGGCACTTTCCAACAGTGTGAGGGCTAGCCAGCAGGGCGCTGGCTTCCTTCTCAGTTCCAGCATGAGCTCTCATTATGCTGTGTTCTCAGCCTACAGTGTGTTCAGCTGTAGGGTATTACCATTTAATTCTGCCACCTCTTAATACTATCACAGTGACAATTAAATTTCAACATAAGTGTGGGAGGACATTCAAACCATAGTGGTGTCCATATTAAAGGGAGATTTGGACATAGATAGTTGCGCACAGAATAAACAAGTGCAAATGAGGACAGACATCTGTACCCCACAGCAAAGTTCATCAGAAGCTGGGAGAAGGGCTTGGGACAGATTCTCCCTTGTAGCAATTAGGAGAAACCTGCTCTGCTGATATCTTCTACCCTCCAGAACTGGGGGACAGTAAGTGTCTAGTGGTGCTTAGTTATGGTAGTCTGAGAATTTAATGCAAGTTGCATCTACAAAGTCATGTTGTTTGAGGGTTCAGTGTTTTATTATAGGTAAGGCTCTGAGAATAGTGTTTGACATTGAGCAAGTATTAGCCTATTATTTAATTTATTTATAAAGTATTAATCATGTGTCATGTGGTTTACTAAGTGCTCAGCTTCTTGTTAGTGTAAAAAGTCACGATTTCTGAGGTATAGTTCACATATATTTGTGAAATGAATTTCTTACTTCTCCCATAATTCTTTATTCTAGGTTAAAATAACCATGGCTTCATTTCCAACATGAAAGGAACTATGACAGGGCCTCTGTTGTCATCTCAATGTCCCCACTGTCAAGTGCTGGTGACCACTGCTCATGTTTTCAGTCTTCTCTTTGGTCACCATATCATGGGCTCAGTCCACCTCATGTCAAACCTTACTGTGACTCCTAGCGTCTCTGTGTTCCCTCTGGGATCAGGAGTTAGCATGCTGAGGTAATCACAGACCTGTTGCACTGTGTTCAGACCTTCTTTTCTTGCTCTGTTTATTCATTGCAGCATAAGAGATCAAAAGCAGACGCTGACCTTGAGCTTAGCTCCTGAATTTATAGTCTAGGAATGATAGAGGAATGCTAATTGCCAGATGTAAAGTCTGAATTGAACTTCCCTCTTTTCACCCATTACAAAGCCAGGGCTATGCACACGCACTTTCTGCTGGAGATGTTTTCAAACATATGACTTCTGTATTTGAAAAGGACTTTATAACTTATTTGAGATGATGAATATGGCATATGAACACAGTGCACTTGAGGACTTTCCTTTTTTTCATTTGTTTTTCTAGGTAGGGTCTCGCTCTAGCCCAGGCTGACATGGAATTCATGTAGACTCAGGCTGGCCTCGAATTCACAGCGAACCTCCTACCTCTGCCTCTGGATCCTGGGATTAAAGGCTTGAGCCACCGTGCACAGCCAGTTTTAGAGTTTCTATTGTTGGCCTAACACCAGGAATTCAAAGGAATGGCTTATAAAAGGGTGGAGACAGAATGGTGTTTCTGATGAGCAAAATTCGAAAACCACCTTAGAGATTTTCCATCATAATCCAGGAGTTCTCCATCCCTCAGGCCACAGCATTGGGGCTACAGAAGGTACGGCCATGCTCAGCTTTTCATGTGGGGTTGAACTCAGGTCCTCTTAGGCTCTCATGTCTGCACAGCAATTGTTTTTACCCACCTCTGATTGGTTCACTTGATAAAAGTGTTTACAATCCTGTTTGAAGAGATGTGTCCACATATCATGGAAAAAGCCAGTGCATGCGTTATCGATGTTAGATTGGGAGGCAGATGCTTTTCTTTTTTCTTTATTTAATGTATCTTTATCATGAATATATATATATCATGATATATATATATCATGAGCAGATCTTGTGAATGTGTCCCTGTTTCCCTCCTTTCTGTCCCCTACCCATTGGGGTCCTTCCTCCGTGCGCATACTGGATATGTCCATAGGTTAGGGAGTATGAACTATATACCAGAGGGAACCAGTTTTTCTTTCTGTTTTTTTCTTTTTCTTCTCCCTTTGTGTGTTGTTGCTGAGGCGGGCAATGTCTCTGGATATTCTCCCCCACCATGGCTCTTACATTCTTTCCACCCCCTCTTACGCTCAGTTCCCTGAGTCATAGTGGGTGAGTTTTGAGTCTGCTTTGTTGTTGAGATCTTAAGCATCTCTGGATCTTTGCCCTGGGTTGTGTTGGGTATTGTAGGTGTCTGTCTCCATTGACCTTTCATGGGTTTTCAGACTTGCTGTGGTGATAGGTCCTCTGTTTGTCTTATTCCTTTCTCTTAGGTTTCATTTAGGCCCTGTGTGAAGGCCAGGGGTGGTTTGTCTCCTGACAGGATGTCAGCCATCATCCAATGTCTTGTTGATGGAATTGAGTTGTCCCCGGCTCTCTCACTGCCTTCTGAAAAATACAAATAGAATCTCCCTTGGAGAGTGAGATCTATATAGGTTAACTGAGACAACCTTGCTATGTTGTCTAGCTCCTAGCTTTTTGTGTCAAGAATTCTCACCTGGTGTAGAGGGTTCTAGTTAGATTGGCTGATGAGAACACCCACCAGCATCAATACCACATTCAACTGCCTTTCAGGTCCTCCATTCCTTTACGGATGCCATCTATGACGAGTGGCTCAAAAGAAACAATCCACCTGCAGACGCCTGGCCCCAGGAGCTGGCACCCATTGGCCACAATCGGTTGTATAATATGGTTCCCTTCTTCCCTCCAGTGACGAACGAAGAGCTCTTCTTAACCGCAGACCAGCTTGGCTACAGTTACGCCATTGACCTGTCAGGTAAGGACCACAGCTTCTAAATGGGTGATTCATTCAACTTCTAAAGATGCTTATTTACTTTCTTTCTTTTTATTGTAAACCAAGACCTTTAATTGAAGCATTCAGGTTGAGTTAAGTTTATTGGCTATTTGGTAGGATTTCTTTGGATTTAACAAGATGAGCTATTAAGCTACCAATTAGACATCAGAGAGGGACTAGCTACAGTCTGCTTTGGAAGGCTGCTGGTCGTTAAGATCCCTTGATCCACAGGGGAGCCAGTGCAACTCTGTCGGAATTCATCGGATGCATGGCAAGCTATTGAAATGTGTAACTGCTCAAGTCAAAATGAGCCAGTCACACCGGCTAGGGACTATTGACATTTTTATCTTCAGACAGGGCTTGGATGTCACGAGACAAACATGAGACTTATCTCACCCCAATATTCAAAGGGAGGCCCCCAAAACCTCAGGAACTGTGGTAATAATATAATGCAATATTTTAAAAATGTTAATATTAATGCAATACCTTCATCATAAATAGAATACCTCCATAGTTTTGAATATAGACTATTGATTATTTGATTGAAACCCTTTCATTAGTTTGCAACGGGCTCAGTGATGTTCAGTCAGCTTTGCCTACGTCAACACACAGGCACTGCCCCATGCTGGTTGACCAAAGACTGGACCACCTGGAGGTTTATGTGCATGTTTCCATGGCTGTGTTTTTATATGATATAGTTTCTTAACTCTTTCCAATCAGTGTAGAATATGGGGACATATTTTTCTTACTTTCTTCCTTCCTTCTTTGCTTCCTTCTTTGCTTCCTTCCTTTTTTAGGTAGAGTCTCTTTCTAGCCCAGAGTTACCTGGAATTCACTTTGTAGTCTCAGGCTGGCCTCAAACTCATGGTGATCCTCCTACCTCTACCTCCCATGTGCTTGTATTAAAGGTGTGTGCCACCATGCCCAGCCATTTTTCTTTTTTTTATCCAGACTTCAACATAGCTTCACATGTCCTTTAAAGAGTATTAGGAAAGTTGGAGAGAGACAAGGCAACAAAAAATATCTTAACGCATCAAGGAGCTGAAGGATAGAATCTTCCAATGTCCTATTGTCCCTAAACCTCAGCCTACAAAGTGACCAAGATTACTTCTGAGCTTCTCTCATTTTCTCTGACCACAGTTACCTGTCCCCCTTCTGGAATCTTCCCTGCTTTTCCTTCCACCTCTGCATGTGGTATATCCTGTTCTTCTTATTGACTTATGTGTTCTGTGACTCTCTCTCTCTCTCTCTCTCTCTCTCTCTCTCTCTTTCTCTCTCATACACATTTTTATTGAGAACTTTAGTACTCGACATACTGTAATTGGACATATTCCCAGCTCTCTTGTCTGCCCTCCCAGCCCCCATTTCCCTGTGCATACTCCCCTTTCCAGGTAGTCCTTCCTCTGTTTTGATGTCTCATTCCTTTTGTCTTCCTGCATCCTCTGTCAGTCGGAGGACAACTGTTGAGTGTCAGTCCTTCCTTTCCACGTTGTTTGGGGCAGGGTCTCTGCTTGTTTGTTGTTCACTACTGAGTTGGACTGGCTAGATGGTCCCTAAGTTTCTGGGAAATTCTCCTGTCTCTGCCCCATTATTCACCTTGTGTGTACTGGGATTACAGAAGCTCACTGTGACTTCTGGCTTTTACAGGGAGTCTAGAGCTCCTAATTTAGGTACTCAGGCTTGTGTGGTAAGTGCCTCACCCACCAAGCAATCTTGGTGGATAAACCTCTCTCTCTTTCTGGGATTAAAGATAAAAATATCCACAGTCAGAGACTGAGCTTGTGACCTGTTCCCATTTGCAGTGGCAGCAAGCAGGTGCAGTGAAGTCCCTCTGTCCTTCATAAAAAGAGCATTTGTACTTTAACCCAATGGTTCTTAGAGTTTCATCGTATGTAAGATTCCTATGCACTCATGCATTCATAAATTTATATTTCTTCCCTCTTGCTAATCCACCTATTGTCAATGGGTTTGTTTTATAGACTCAAATTAATGAAACTTCAGAGCATGTAAAGAAAATTTCTTTCTCTCCTATACCTTGTGATATTGGAAGTTCTAGGCAGAGAGTTATTATGAATGACATTCTCATCTGTGAACTGGCCTGATTGCACAGAGCCTGAAAAGCTAGACAGATACCCTGCAGGGCTGTCATCTCCGATGAGATTGGGCACATTCATAGTGGTAGAGTCATAGGTATCATCTTACACCCATGAGGTGGCTACTGTCAAAACAAAGCAGAAAAAGTCACGAGATAACAAGGGTGTAGAGAATGGAAACACTTGTGCGTTGCTGGTGGGAATACAGAGTTGCACAGCCACTATGATAAACATTATGAGAATTTCTCACAAAACTAAATGTAGAATTACTATTTGACCCAATAATTCCACTTTCTGGCATATACCCAAAAGAATTCAAGGCAGAGTCATGAAGAGAAATTTGGATACCCATGATTATAGCATAATTGCTCATAACAGCTAAAGATGGGAACAATCCAAGTGTCCATCCGAGATGAACATATAGACAAAGTATATTACATATATGTATAATGCAACGTTATCTTGTTACTACAATGAGGATAAGTCTTAGGAATGTTAAGTGATACACTCTGTATATGCCAGGGCATGTATTATATGATTCCACATATATAAGAATATAGATGGTACAATTCACAGAGACAGAAGAACGATGGTGAGCAGGCGTCATGAGCAGGGAGAATGGAGACTTGCCACATATTGGGCATGACATTTCAGTTGTATAAGGTGAAAAAGTTCTCTGGACAATGGTGGTGACAGTCATATAGTAATGTGAATGAGTGTAACGCAACACAGCAGTATTAAGAGATGGTTAGGATATGATTTTTATTATATGTATGTTACCACAATTAAAAAATAATTTAAACAGGAGATATCTCTTTAAAGAAATGGCAAAAATAAATTCCACGTTTTAAAAAGATAAAGTAGGGCAGGGTGTGGTGGCACTTGGTATGCAGAAGTAGGAGGATTGCTGTAAATTCCAGGCCACACTGAGACTACATAGTGAATTACAGGTCAGCCTGAGCTAGAGCAAGATCCTACCTAAAACACAAACAAAAGAAGAAGGAGGAGGAGGAGGAAGAAGAAGAGGAGAAGGAGGAGAAGGAGGAAGAAGAGGAAAAGAAACAAAAACTAGTAACAGGTGGTGGTGGACTGTATTAGGAAGAGACAGATTAAAACTCTCTTGGCAGGATCTCATCAGGATGGTCATGGCCTTCTGTGGGATTGAGGGGTTAGATTATCTGGTCTTTACATGAAAGTAGGGCATCAAAGCAGAGCTGATTCAGAGGGATTAAACTTTTACAATAGCCAGTTCAGAGAAAGATGATTTTTTAAAAGAAATGTCAAATAGGTATAAATATATATTTTTAAAAAACATGAATTTGTGGAAGAGTACTATAAAATAAATGTGGGCAGATGATTAGATTTATCATGTGGGAAATTCGGATTTTATTCACAACTACTTAAATGGTTATAACTGTATCCACCTCTGCTACTGTATGTCTCCTGTTAGAAGAGACAATCTATTC
This sequence comes from Zapus hudsonius, assembly GCA_004024765.1. Classification (NCBI taxonomy): domain Eukaryota; kingdom Metazoa; phylum Chordata; class Mammalia; order Rodentia; family Dipodidae; genus Zapus; species Zapus hudsonius. The sequence continues at coordinate 19,665 of PVHP010010181.1, read as the reverse complement.
TCTCACAGACATTTATCACCTATATAAAAAAGTAGAGACAATAACACAATCTCCCACTGAGGGTTGTATATTTCCAGATACAATCTTAGCCTGTGTTTTTACAAAGGAGTTTAAAAGTAGTTCTATATTTCCTTAGAGGGTTTGTTCTGCATATAAACATTTATTGTAACAAATTGACAAACCGCCATAAACCATATTTAATTAATGAGGTGCCATTTCCAACTTCCTTGAGAAAACAATTGTGGATGTGATAGTGAGAAAAAAGATGAAATTCTAGCGAGCTAGCTTGCTTCACTGACAACAATGCATATGCAGGGCAAGTGTGTTTATTCCTTCCTTTCTTAAGAGAATCCAGCTGGTGAAAATCCTAATTGGAGATCCTTCTCTTCTGTTTTAATTTCAGTTGAAGATACTCCACGTTGGACCACAACACTCTCAGTGGTTACGGGAACACTGGTGGCTTTGGTTGGTCTTGTGGGGACACTTGCCTTCTTCCAATACAGAAGATTTCACAAAGGTTATGCACCCTTAATGGAGACACATTTAAGCAACAAGAGATACACGGAGGAAGCTTAGGGTGCTCTTGACTTACCCTAGAGAAGAGGCTGACAGAGTCATGGCTCTGACCTGGGCAATCATTAATTAATCTTCATTGTTCTTCCTTTAGATGAAAATCTTTGTCATGTGTTCATTGTGATGGTGATCCCTAGTACAGAGGATGTGTGCTTGGTGAGAGTTTCTGGTTTGCTTGGTTGCTTAAGAAACTTGTTAAGTTGCTGGGATCTGTCTATACTGTCAAAGAAAGATGGAGTTGACAATCTCTGGTATTTGATAAAAATTCCTCCTATTAGCCTCTTCCTATTCTGAAAGCACCCCGGATAAGAAAAACAAATAAATCAGAGTGGATTCATTTACATTTGCTGCTCAGTGTAATCTGAGATCTTGATGAGACCAGTACTAAGTCTTCTCTCTATTGGTATGTGTATACCTGTGTGTGTGTGTGTGTGTGTGTGTGTGTGTGTGTGTGTGTGTGTGTGTGTGTGGAGGTATCAGTCATCTTTCAATACTGCATTGAAATACCTATGACGGGACAACTTTATCAAGAAAAGAAGCTGATCTTTGCTCATTGCTTTATCGGTGGGAAGACTCGGGGCGCACCTAGTGATAGTTTGCTTTTTGACAGAATCCTGACATTCCATGAGTCAAGGAGAGCATGTCTGTGTGTGCTTGATCTCTTTCCCTCTTACAGATTCACCAGGACCCAATGGGGGAGGGAACGGGGCTCTATCCAGATGACTTTCTCCAATCCTAATACTTCCTAACCTCTAAAACCAAAGTTTATATTTTTGCCCCTATTAATATCTCACCATGAAGATGGGATTTTAACCAAGGAAGCCTTGTTGGGGTGGAGGGAAAGCACATTCAGATCATATCCAAGCCATGACACGGTGTTAGGCACTTGCTGACACTCAAAGACTCCCTTTTAGTTCAAAAGTGTTCTAGGTGTCCTCCTCCTCATCTGACCTTAGCTTCCTTTTCTTCCTTTCCTCATACTTTTCTCTCCAGCCTTGATGATGAAAACAGGATGTATTTTCCATATTGGATAGAGAATGAATAGATGAAGGCTCAACTCGGTTCTCTTTTACAAATTGAACTTTAAACAATTTATTTAAAAATTGTAGTTCTTAACAAAAGGACCATTATAAAATCTAATAGCTGGATAATCATGGACCCCATAGTGATAATCTGATGCAGGAATAGCATTCTGTTACTTTCTAACTGATTAATCCACAATTCTAAACTTATTGACAAATATGGAATCCTTTCATGGAAGGCTGATTGGGATAGGCTGGTGAGGTTATAACTTTGAACATGAGACCATTTCATTAGAACCCTATTACTCTGAGTTCTCATTTTCCTGATCCTGATTCTTTTCTTAGGTAGCTTCATACAAAAAATTATTCTGTATACTTCACTTGAATTCATTTTAAGAGTTGGTTTTAGAGTAATTAATGCAGCACTGCACTAGTAATTACTTATGAATGCTAATCAATTAAGTCTTATCATTCCAAAGCAAACCATCTGCTCAAAACACAACAATGTGGGATTTCATGGTTGTGTTCTGCTAAGAAATGATCACACAAGCAATTAGAATGAGCCGATTGTTACTACTTATGTTAAGACTTATGATGGTCCCCACTTGTGAGCAGGTAAAAGTTATTCAGATTTCAATACAGGTATGGTGGTTCATACCTGCAATCCCAATGCTTTGGAAGCTGAGGCAGGAGGAGTACTTTTGAGTTCAAGGGAAGCCTCTGTGACAGTGTGAAACCTTGTCTCAAGACAATAAGACAAAAAAAGTAAATCCATCTGCTCATGTCTGTCATCGGCTCATGTCTGATTATTTACATCAATTATGAGGCTGAAGTTCTAGATGGTACTCCTCCCTCTCGGGGGGTTGTTTTGGCCCCTTTCTGTTGGTCTGGATGTGTATGAAACGAATGGGTGTTAATAGGGTTCTGGGGACTGCCTTCTATGTGGGTGGTGGGAGGAAAATGGGTGCATGATTCAGGAAGAACCAGTGTGATCCCTTGGTCTGATTACTAATGTCACCCAAAGGGACAATGCCCAGCTGCAGCTGAAACCTTGCCCAAGCTTCATAAAGGTAGAGGGGTATCTTACAGTCAGCTCAGTAATCACAACCAAGATAAGCCAGCATCCTTCCCAGGGTGAAGGTGGACCTGGGCTACTCACTCAGCCACATGCACAGATCTGAATTCTGCCACTAATAGTACACAGAGAAACCACAGTAAAGAGGCTCTCCCTGGAGGTTTTATTCCCTGAGCCAGGACTGTTGGGCATACATTTTTATATCCTGGTGTTTTTTTTTTAAACCAAAAGAGAAAAAAATATTAAAATGAAGATTAAATTGTGTATGGTAGATATGTTTCTGAAGAAGTTTATATATAAGTCAATTATATGTTAAAAGCACCAGGGGAAATCACTTTTTTATTGATGAACTATTATGAATAATTCTATAAAGCAAATAACCACCGCTAGCTTGCTTTTCAGGCACACCAGAATTTTCATATGCCAAATTCTCATAAGAGTTGGTTAAAGCAAGATATATCTGCAATAGAGATAAACAGTAATATATATGTACTTAGCTATTTTTATCTGGAGTGTGTGAAACTTTTTATAAATATTGTGTTTTTAAAAAATATTGTGTTTTATAATGTTTCCCTAAAAGAAATAATCATCTAATTTTGTAGTTCATGTAAGAGAAATAAATTTTTTTCCAGCATTTTTGTAACCTTCTAATAAATTGATTAAGAATGCCTTCTAACAACACTGGAGGTAGAATAAACTTATAGAATAAAAGGTGGTATTACTTACATTGACCATTATGCAAATAAACTCAGAAAATGTCACTGAGCACTGCAAAGCTATACTTCTCAATGAGAACATGTTCAACCTTAAAGAAAATAAACAGATCGCTTTATATGCTTACAACCTTGGTATTAGAAAAAAATGCATGTACACGAATTGTGACGTCAATAGAAATGTTTACAGGAAGCTGGCATTCAGAAGTTGAAGAAATGAAACCCAATGACACCTTTCATTTATGAATTTGATTCTCTTTTGCATCCAAACTTCTTTGATACTAATTTGTGTCTTGCTTAGGATTTAACATTGTTAAATATAATACTTCTAACTACTAATTTTAACGTCACATTAACATGTAGTAGAAAACGTATGAAGGAAATAAAAATAATTTTTCAGACTATTGCTGGTCTTTTGGTTCTATTTGTGTTTTAACTTGTATGTATTAATTCCCCAATTTGGGGCACTCATCCTAAGTGTATTGAAATCCATATCAAGTACATAATAACTATGTCCCTTCTGAAGATCAGTTATTTGTTTTAATATTTATTTATTTATTTGCAAGGAGGGGGGGGGAGAAAGAGATTGGCCACTCCAGGACCACCAGCTGCTGTAAATGAAGTCCAGAAGCATGCACCGTTTTGTGCATCTGGCTTTACATGGGTACTGGGGAATCGAACCTGGGTTGTTAGATTCTCCTGGCAAGCACCTTAACCCCTGAGCCATCTCTGCAGCCCATGAAGATCAGTTCTTAAATGCCCAGTTTACTTTGTGGTGTGTCTTCAGATCCATGATCTCTACTGTGTGAAGAGAGCCCAGCTTTGGCCAGGTGAAGAGTCTTTGTCTTCACTGTCTAATGCTTGTTCCTGAGTGGGATGGCAACTTAGTCTCTGAGCTAATTCTCTAGGCAGGCCCTTGAGGTAGAAGACCCTAAGAATTTCTCAAGTCTTCAAAGTCAGTCAACCTGTTAGAAGGCTCTAGAAGGAAGTCAAAGGCAATGAGGAAATGGTCACACCATGTTCCTTTGCACATCTGGACTTGAAGTTCAAGGTCAAGGCGTAGCAACTTTATACATTAGCACCTAGTCTTAAGCACTCAGAAAATGCTGCTAGCTAATTAAGGTATATGTATAAAAGAGCCACTTGGATTACTTGGGGGTCATTGTATACTAACACCCTGGTTCATCCATGGAGCTGGGTGTCTTGGGATAGCGGTAGGCCAACGGGCATAGCCACCGGGGAGAATGTGTCAGTGGACAGCTCTCGTTTATTGTATAGATAAAGGTTGTTTATATAGAGGAAAAGGCAGAGGCAGGGGCATAGGCAGCAAGGCGATTGGTAGGGGCAGGGTAGTCTGTGGACGTCTTATGAGTGGATTGGCAGGGGCCAGTAACCTGTGGATGCCTAGTTTGCATAGGTAAATTGGGGGTGCTTTCTATGTGATTCTAGACATGTATAGGATGGTGATTGCTGCAGAGGAACTGTAACCTTTAGACTTTTATTGTCCAGGTTTGTTATTACAGCTGGGGTTAGTTTAGGCCTTGAATTGTCTGTCTATCTCAGGGCCTGCCCGGAGGGTTGGGGTTTTAGGATTCAGAAGGAGACTTCCAGAAATACCTGCTGGTCTCAGATAAGCTCAGCTCAGATAAGCTTCAGCATCAGAAATTATCAGGGTTTCAATCTGGTCTCTACTTCATTTAACCCTATATCCTCTGTGCCTCTTAGCAGGGTACCACGGGGTGTGGTGTGTGTGTGTGTGTGATGCAGACGTGTAGGCACATGAGTATTTGCACGAGGGCTAATTTGACTAGCTGGATTCATGAGCTCTGGGTTCAAGTGAGAGACCCTGCCTAAACAAATAAGAGAAGAGGCCAGAGGTCACCACCAGGTATGTCCCTCAATCATCTCCACTTTATTCTTTGAGACAGGCTCTCTCACTAAATGTGAAGCTCACCAATTTGGCTTCCTTAGTTAGCCAGCCAGTGGCAGGATCCGTGTCTCTGCTGTGTCTCTCCCACATCTGGCTTTCACGTGGGTGCTAGGGATCAAACTCAGGTCCTCTTGCTTGCTTACTGTGCATTTGACCCATTGAAGCATCTCCCCAGCCTTGCTCACCCCCGACGCTCTATCTCTGAATGAATGAATGAGCTAATCTTAAAGCAAAACTCTCTCTCAGAGCCTCTAGCATCTGTAACACATAATAGATCAAACATGCTCTCTCCACCATGAAAGTCACCAGAGCCCATTCTTCACATTTATGTGAGTTATACCCTTGGGGGGTGGAATTTCACTCCATGCCACTTAGAACAAGGGGACATCTCCAGTGTCATATTTTCTTTCTAGAAGCAATGTCTTCTCACCAAGCTGCCTTTATTGTCTTCATTGATGGGATTTAGCATAGCAAATTAAGATTTCCAACTACTTCTCCCTCACGTCCTCACATGGGTCATTTTAGAGCCCTCTGTATATGATATCCTAAAAGCCTTGTTTCTTTGGAGGGATTTGGAGGGAAAGTTATTTACTCAGGTCAACCAGTTCCTCTCTTTTGGTAATGAACCCAAGAAACATCACTTTGGAAAACTCTTTAACGATGACTTGGGGAGCTGAATAAATGACCCAATGGTCAAAGTGCTTTCTGTGTATGTGAGGACCAGAGTTCATAGTTCAGATGACCAGCACCCAAGTAAATGCCAGGTGGGTGTGGCAGCTGCCTGTCATCCCAAGAGACAGAGACAGAGAATCTGTAGGGTGGTCTAACTAGAGGAGTTGAATTTCTGAGCTCTGGGCTTAAGTGGAGACCCTGCCTAAACAAATCAAAATAAAAATAAGAGTGATCCAGAAAGATACATGATGTCAACCCTAGCCTCCATACATACACGTGTCCACATGTATACATACACATATACATAATACACACACACAATAAGATAAACAGAACAGCTGTCCCTGGGCATCTGTGGGACTCCTTTGCCCTCGAGGTTCCCAAATCTATGGATGCTCAATTCCCTTATATAAAATGTCATAGCATTTGCAAATCACCAATGCATACCCTCTATGCTTTAAATTAGATGCCTAGATGATATTTAAATGCTGGGAGAATACTTGTTGTACATTCAGGTACTGATCGCACACACAGACAGAGAGACAGAGAGACAGATAGACACACTCACACAGACAGACAGACAGAGAGACAGACAGACAGACACACACACACATACACACACAAACACTGTAGGTTTGGGACAGGTACAAATTTTTCCCTCAATTTTCCATCGTTCATTAGTCGAATCTGCTAAAGAGCAGCCCGTAGGAGGGTTGGCTATTCTCTGACTTTAGCTGTAATAGCAGCTCCAATTGAAAATAACCCCTGGGAATTTAATCATGTTTTGGCAGGTGGTTTAATGAAATTTTGAAAATAACACAGGAAAATTGTGAGCAATAGAGTATGTTCAAGTTTCTTAAGCAAAGCAAAACAAACACAAAACTGCAAGGTCCCTAACCACGGATTGTGTGTTTTCTGGGTCTGTTAGGACCAGCGGCCCCCTTGTGCTATGTGCCATAGATATGCAAGCCAGACTTCTTGGATATGATATGATTAAATGTAGTCATTCCCTTTAAAAATATTTATTTATTTGAGAGAGAGTATATTGATGTGCTAAAGCTCCCCACTGCTATCAACACACTCCAGATGCATGTACCACTTTATGCACCTGGTTTTATGGAGGTACCAAGAAATCAACCTCAGCTCATCAGGTTTTGCAAGCAAGAGTCTCTAACTGCTGAGCCATCTCTCCAGCCCGTACCTTTTAAAATTTTTTCTTTTTAAAAAAGATATCCTCCATTCCTCTGGTAGTTTATAAACATATATTGAAAGCATCCCAGCATCTCTCCCAGGTGGAATTCTTCCTTACCCTGTACACAATGCAAACAGAAAGGCTTGAACTTGGCCTTTCATAAAGTAATGGAGGTTTCACAGTCAATGTTACACAAGCAAGTGGCTCACTGTCTGTATGCCAGTGGGCCCTTCTGAGTTTACAATTAGCTCAATGACCTTCTTGATGACTAGCCTATGGGATGAGACTCACAATAAAGCAAAACCTGCCCTCTTGTGTTGGATTAGAAAATTGCACTATGTGGTCTAAAGAGCTTCCAGGTTTTTTTCCCTCTAACTATGGTAACTTGCTTGGCCAGAGACAGGAAATATTGGAAGATTTGCCATGAATTCAGAAATCAAACTAGATAGCGCACATATTTGGAAGGAAAGGGTTTCCTGGGAAGGCTCTCAGATTTTCATTTTCATCTATTTTGAATTATTAAATGTTGCCAGCAACTCAAAATTGGTTTGGGGGAATATTTCAGGTACTAGGAAAACCTCCACTGAGCAAACACACAATTTAGTGAATTATTAGTTATATATTGATACTCCAGGTGGAGAATTGAGGTAAGTACTTTAAAAACTGTTCTGTTACTGATGGTGCAAATCTGTATGTAATCCCAGTTACTCAGGATGCTGCGTCAAGGCGATCAAGAGCAGCTTGAGTCACCTAGGGAGGCTCCATCTTAAAATAAAAAGTAAAAGGAACCAGTTGTGGTTGGGCACGCCTTTAATCCCAGCACTCAGGAGCGAGAGGTAGGAGGATCACTCCGAGTTCAAGGCCTGCCTGAGACTACATAGTGAATTCCAATCAGCCAGGGCTAGAGCGAGACCCTACCTCAGAAAAACAAAGGAACAAAAGAGAGACAAAGAGGGCTGAGGATATAGCAGAGTGGTGCTTGGCTGGCGTGGGATCTTAGACCCTAACCAAACAACACAAACCAAACAACAAAACCTGTATTAGGAAGAAAAATCTTGGGATGGGTTGGTTTTTCTAAATATATTTTCATTTATTTGTTTGTGAGGAGAGAGAGAGAGTAAAAAATAATCAATTGGCTTGAAATGGGTACTGGGGGGTTGGAGAATCAAACAGAGCTAATCCAGGTTGGCAGGCTTTGCAAGCAAGTGCTGAGCAATCTTCTCAGTCCTGTTTTTTTTTAAAGCAGGTTCTTATTGACTGGCTGTAGCCTAGGCTGACCTTGAACTCAAAGCCTCTAAGTGTTAGAACTGACAGTGTGCTCCCCGATGCCTGGCCTTGGAATAGTTTCTACAATAAATATTGAATCAATGAATCAGAACTAGTTATAGCTACTTGGACCAGACATTCATATTCCTGTGTGGTGTTATAAATGCCCTTTAGTGTGGCAAATTCACTTTTCACCTCTGACCTATGGTAGTGTAGGTAGGTTATGGTAAAGGAGAAATCTGGGGGCGGCCCATGTGGCTGTTTACTCTGAGAAATTAGGTGTAAGTCAAAACACTGGGGGCATAAGTTTAAAACACTTCAAATGCTGTTTGAGTGTCCAGTCTTCCTTTGAGGAGAACCATCCATTTCTCTGCTGATCCAATGTATAGGATTACATGGTACATTTTGTTAATGACTTCATTTCCAAAGCAACAGATTTATTATTGACTAAAGTCTCATTTCCCGTACTTTTATTTGTTTATTCAAATAAGCTTTGGTTTGGTTATTGTTAGCCAGGCTTTCTTCCTCCTCCTTCTGATCCTTTCATTCTCTGCTCCTACATCCTCTCAAGTCTTTTTTCTTTTTTATTTTCTGTGTGTGTGTGTGTGTGTGTGTGTGTGTGTGTGTGTGTGTGTGTGTGTTTGAGGTAGGGTCTGTCTGACTCCAGCTCAGGCTGACCTGGAAGTCACTCTATAGCTCAAGGGTGGCCTCAAACTCATGGTGATCCTCCTACCTCATCCTCCCAAGTGCTGGGATTAACAGCGTGTACCACCATGCCTGACTCCTCTTTCTTGAGCAAGCCTTGGCTATATCGCCAAGGCTGGTCTTGAATTCACAATCCTTCGTCCTCAGCCTCCAAAGTGCTGGGACTGTAAGTGTTCACCCCCACACTCTGCTTTCTTGCTTTATTTCAAAAGTCCTGCATTTCACATCACAGAGACATGCTTATCCAAAACATTCATGTATGGTGCATTTACTCATGAAAGCTGTTATTCAAATGAGCAGCATGGAGGGAGGCATGGAATCCCAAACACAGTCCATGCCTTCAGCCATCCCTGGGGTCACTCACCTTGACATCCCCAGCAGGGTCCCTGCCTTCAGCCTTTCTGCTACTTCAAAATCTTAGGTTTGGGCTGCACACTGCCTTGCTCGTTTGTGCACTTACAATTGTAACGTTTTGCAGACTCAAGGTCATTTTCTTTCCGTTCATCTCTCTCCCCAGTGATGCCTTCTTATCAAGATGCAGACTTCTTTGTGATTTCGGTAGTGTTTTTTTTAACTGAGATAGTCCATCTCTCTCATCACACACTGACTACAGGGTTTGCTGTCAGCCAGGCAGAGAGGATCCTGTGCAGTCTGGACGCTTCTCTGTCTGCTTGGGGGCCCTTGACAGCTTTGTCAGGCCTCTCCGACAATCACAGGGCTCCCTACAACCTACCAACATGCAAATTTGTTCCTCCTCTGGGCGGCTATCACAGCCCAGCCTAGCTACACAAAAGGAGACAGGCAACCATCCAGTTCCCATGTACTCACCTGGCAGCTAGGTGGAGGTATTGCACTTGGTTTTCCCCTGGCTGGAGAGGATGCCATTGACTAGTTTGTTTTTATCACAGAATGTTTGGCTTACCTTTCCCATCCCTGTCAGAAGGTAAAACCCTCATGCTCTCTGGGTTTGCTGAGGCTGCTGGGAATATTCCCAGCTGTGTGTAGTCACAGGGCAAAGCAGCCTGTCTAGCTATCTGAACGACTTCCTGTTAATATTGTTTATATTTGCAGTAGCAACCTTTACCCCATCCTGATGCTGACCTCCGAACCCCGAAAATGCCACTAGACAGCATCAGTTAAGGAATCTACAGTTCTTTTTTTTTCTCATCTGAACCTTAAGGTTTTGACCATCATGATGTCTCCATGAATTTTCTGGAAGTCCAGCATAAGAAGGGCTCAGGGCTCCCAGGAATAATCCTCAGGACAGTGTGGACTGTGACATTCACTGGGTCTCTGTCGTATCTGTCTTGGTGGTTTGGGAAGCTGTCAAGGGTGGAAATACTGCCTGCCTCAGCTGCTGCCGGAGTGAAATGTGCCAGGAGAGATTTTTCTTTTGCTTTTTAATTACTTGTTGTGGTGAAGTGATGATGAAATAAAATATGACGTTTGAACCATTTTTAAGCGTGAAATTTGGTGGAACCAAACACCACCACGTCCTATTTCTACAACTTTCTGTTCATCCCAAATAGGACCCCCGTTTTCTTGCTGTGCTGGGGATGGAACTCAAGCTCTTGGGCCTGTTAGACAAGTGCTCTGCCAGTGTGACCCATGTCCCCAGCCTCCAGATAGAAATTTTGTCCCCCATTATATAAATTCCAATTCATTTTTCCATAGCTACAGGAAACCTCTATCAAGGCTTGACAAAGTTTCTCCCACTTCCAAATTGAGACCCTCAGTTCTGAGACTGAGAGAAAAACCTAGTTATTCTCAACCAATGACTCGATTCCACAACCTTGGCCACAGTGCTCTGGTCATGAATAGGATACAGAAAGCTTAGCAATGGGAAGGGATCTTTGCTGAGGCTTCTAGAGAAAAAGCTAGAAGTCCTGGTCTCAGCTCTAAAGCATCTGAGTGAAGATGTGAGGTAGCCATCCTACCTGCTGGAGAGAGAGTTGGAAGCAACCAGGGGGAGAGGCGGAAGGTACCTCTCCTTTTCTTCAATTTTCATTTATTTAAATTTGGTCAGTTGGAGTTGGGTTTGCTCTAACCAATTGTAGCAGTTAAATTTTGCTTTTAACTTGACCTTTTTAGTAATCTTGGATGGATCTCCTCAGAGATGTTCTCCTCAGATGTTCACAGGAAGGGAGCCCTCTCAGTAGGAGGCAGGATGTAAGGAGGCTCAGGGGAGCTAGAAATGAACATCCCTTCCTGGGAGGGCAGTGCAGGAAGGAGATTCCAGAGACTCAAAGACTCCACAATTCTGGGAAAGGGTTGCAAGATCCTGCCCTAAGGCTGTATAAAGGGAAAGGAAATCTCTCTGTCCTCCTTCCCCTCTGCCTGTTTTGCTGGCGTGTGTATGGTGCGGTGCTGGTGATGGGTTCTGCTTGGATCTGTGAAAAGAGGTCTGTTTCCACCTGTTTCACCATTATGGAACTTTCCCTGGATCTGTAACTTCAATAAATCCTTTCCTCCCATAACTGTGCCTGGTTTGGAGGTTCATCCAAGTGGTGTAACTCCAATAGACCCATCATCAGGGAGTTTAAGAAAGAACAGAGTTGCTGGCTTGTTGGATTTATTATTCATTCCCAGACACCATGATGCCTACCTTCGACTAAGTAAAAAGACATTTTCTTTGTTTTTTTTTTTTTCATGATACAAAGAGAAAAAAGGTCAATATATCAACAACACATAGTGAAGGGATGGGTCAGCCTGTGACCTCTGATGGCAGGTAGGACTTAGGGAATTAAATTGTAGCTCACTCACTCACCATGTGATTTTCTTTAACTTTTACTTTTTAACTGCTCTGAATTTAATTTTTTTTGCCTGAAAAAGATATTGATAATGTTCTTTTTGGACACACACACACACACACACACACACATACAGATTGCTGTTGGGCTGAATTGAGTTAGTATCTATAACTTCTTTTTTATTCATTTTAATTTTTTATGTCGTTATTGGCTTAAAATTACATATATTAACACAACAATATGCTCAGTATCATAGGTTCTTAGATAAAGCCATTGAATCCATGGTGACATTCCCTCATATGCATTAGTTATTCTCTCCCCCCCATGACTCTTACATTCTTTCGGCCCCCTCTTCCACAAATTTCCCTGAGTCATAGTGGGTGAGTTTATATTTTGCATAGTTATTAGGTTTTTAAGAGTATCTGAATTTGTGTTTTGGACAATTTTGGACACCCTTGGTGCCTCTCTCCATTGTCCTTCCCCAAGCTATCTGCCTTGCTGTGGGAGTAGCTCTTTTGCTCACCATCTCACTTCCTTAGAGGTTGCGTTAGGGCTCTAAGTGGTGAGTTTGAGGTGAATGGTCTCCTGCTTGTATCTATAACTTTTTTAGCACTGCTTGTGAATGACACTGGGTGGCATAAACAACAGAAATTAATTTCTTTACTCTTGGGAAACTGAAAACTCACGGTCCAGGTAACAGTAGGATTCATTACTTTGGAAGCCTCTGTCCTGGGCTTGTAGACAGCCACCCTTCTATTGCCTTTCCTGGGTCTTTCCATGCAGCCTGTTTCCTTTTGGAAGAGCACAGGTCAGTTTCCATTTAGGCTGAAAAATTGTGTCTCTTTCTCTCTCTTTTTAAACTCAATTACATCCTTAAAGACCTTGTCTCCACATATGTTATGTTTTGTAATATTTCAATCGATGAATGTTGAGGAATGCATCACGTCCTGTAATAAATACCTACAGCAGAGACGTGGCTGACATCTACATGTGGCCTCCCATTTCTTCACTACCCGGAACTTAGCCAGCAAGGAGGAGACTAAGGCATAGCCACCTCAGGTAACATCCTTTCAAATGCTTACTCACACTGTGCCCCTCATGGTTGCAGTGTTCTGCAAGTCACAGCTGCCAGCAGCATGTGAGTGGAGGGCACGATTATCAGAGACTGGACCGCAGGGGCCTCCTGAGAATCGGTCCTCTACTGCCCACATCTGAGAGCTGCAATCCATTTCAGTAGAAGATGCTCCAAAAGCTTTGGAGAGACCATCAAAGCCAACAATCCATTAGTAACCATGCGTGGACTCTCTTTCATTTACCCTTCAGGGCCTTTAGCTGACATTTCCCTCCTCTTCTGCTCTATTTCTGACTATCTGTATTCACACTTTCCTTTAATTGCTTCTTCTTCTCTGAAGTTTCAAATCTCATTCTCACCTGCAAGGTTCAAATAACAGCCCCTTCCATGAAACCTTCCATCCTTCCTCATTCCCAAAGTTACTCTCATGGTTGCTTGTAACACAGGCTTCTTTCCCTCTTCCTCCTCTTGTTCTGTTTACTACTGAACTCCTGCCTCAGCTTCCACTTTGAACACTTTTCCGCATTATGCATCGGAGATTTCTGGGTTTTTTTTTTTCAATCTTTCACTGCAGGTACTATTTATTTGAAAAAGAAACCTGTTGATGTTCATCTTTTTGTTCAAAGATGTATGTAGTTTTTAGAGCTGAGGTGATCTGTGTGGACTTGCCTAGTAACACACACACACACACACACACACACACACACACACACACACATGGGATGCTGAGGATAGAACCAAAGTCCTCATGTTTTTGAGACAAGTGCTCTACCACTGAGTCATTAATCCTTGGTGTGTTTTTAAATGACTTCTTACAATTTGCTCAGTTATATCCAAGTTACGGTCTAGAATTTCTTTTTACATAACTGGTACCCCCACCCAGGCTCTGGGCCCTTATGTTCAAGACCCTCTTGCTTTCCCAAAGAAGCTGTAGAAGCTTCCTAGGTGTAGCTCGGCCTGGGGCCAGCTCCATTGGTGTATGACCTTTGTGGTGATGGTGTGGCTCTGATAGGGTCCATGTATTAAGGCTTGGCTCCAGGGTGCTAAATCCAGGTGTAGAATATTAGGAGTTGGGGCAGATGAGGGCCTATAGGTAAGGACTGTGGGACCACAGTGGCCCAGTGATTTGGTTGATTATACAGCGTGAGCTCAAGCCATTGTCATCCACTATACTCATCAGAGACCCAATCAATGGGGCTGCTCAATTTTGGGTTTGAACTTCGAAGCAGTAAGTTCAACAAACCTATTTTCTTTATAGGTTAAGTGCCTCAATTCCTTTGCTGTAGTCACGTGAAGTTTTCTAAGAGTCCCATACTCAAATTCTTATCTTTTTTTTCCTTTGAACTCATGTTTTGCATATAAAGTCTTTTGGGGACAAAATAACCTGTATGTGAGCAGAGGATGCACACATAGACTATCCATGTCTGTTGTTCTTTGGGTTGTTATTTGCAAATGTCCCATGTGTGCAAAATTATAATGGACTTAATGTTGTGTAGGAGTTCTGTGAGGCTTGGTTCAAGTGCAAATAAGTGTATTATGCCCTGGATGAGTAAGTAGGGTTGCTGGTGCTCCTGGGGCCATGCTTCCGTTTGACGGAGAACTTGCCTTGGATGCAGGGAGACAGCAGTGCTGTTCTGAGTACAACGGATCACCAGGCAAGTTTCCCATTGCCGTCTTACTCCTATCACTTCCCCAGTAATCAAAAACATACTCTGAAAATAATAACATGGTAGGACAGGGGAAAATAGAGCTACCTATTTTTTTTCTTTCATTCTTTCCTTCCTCATTGCAAGCGAAGGCAGGGGATGTCGGTAGAATTGAGAAGAGAAATGAAAGCTGCCAAGTTGGTATTGCACAGAGCTCTCACTGTTCTGGCAGGAGCATTCTGAGCATGCGTGGGCTGTGGCTATGGAGTGTGTAATTTCAGTGGTTTTTCTCATCTTGTACAAATTAAATATTTTTATGTGTTCATTGCAGTTCACAGTATTCAATGTAAAGATGAATAATCAGGCCAATATTTTACTTATTCTCTATCTCCTTAAATGACATTGGATGTCTAATTTTTAAAAATATCCTGATAAGGAAGGGGAAGAAAGGGTAATAGAGGGAGAAAAGGGGGAGACAGAAAGACAGACAAAACATTTGTTTTCATAGCTATAATGGGATTTTGTTTTCAATGGGATGCGTCTGGTGATTGATATTTCTGTGCCCGCTGGGGGAATTGACTGTCACTGAGGTAGGAGCGGAATTCCCTCTGTTCAGAAGGCATATGCAACATCTATGGTGTACCCAATAAAAGTGAAAGGCTCCCAAACACTTCACGTGATGGCTTCTCTCACTCCCTGCTATCCATCAGAGCAGAGCTCCAAACAGTTGAAGATTCTAGAGTTCTCAGCTCTTGTGGTTGTGTATCTGGCCACAGCTGGTTAAACTCCACAGGCTCAGTCGTTCCAGGCTGAAGAAGTCTTAACTGTGTGGAGAGAGGAAGGATGGAACGCATTGCCTTGGAGTGATGTGGCTCCAATTGTGGTTGAGATCAAGACTTTTGTAGAAGTCTATAAAATGCCATGAAGACTAGAGAACACAACCCCTTTACAGTGTCTGTGGCTGCCAGAAGTGGTGGGCCACACTTTTAATCTCAGCACATGGGAGGCAGCGGTAGGAGGATTGTCATGAATTCCAGGCCACCCTGAGACTACATAGAGAATTCCAGGTCAGCCTGGGCAGGAGTGAAACCCTACCTTGAACCAACCTCCCCCACCGCCACCAAAAAAAAATGTCACTGGCTTAGTATGGGTGAGATCCTAGGTCAATACACAGTCTCACTAAACAAACAAACAATCGTTGTATGATTTATCCTCATGGTAATTATTCCACATCATCAGCTTTGGCTAAATCTTAGTGGGTTATGAAAGAACAGGAAGAAATTTTGATGATAGAATTAATTCCCATTATTCATGGCAATCAATTCATGTTCTATGAGGCCACAGTGGAGACTCAAGTAACAAAATGCTGGATCATTGTTCCAGAGGAAATGCAGGCCTAGGTATCTGTAAGCCTTTCTTTTTTAAATTAATATCTTTACAATGAATAAGTATATATATTGTATGAGCACATCTTGTGAAGGTGTCCCTGTTTCCCTCCTCTCTGTCCCCTACGTCCTGGGTTCCTTCCTCGGTGCACATACTAGATCTGTCCATAGGAGGGGGTTATGAACTGTACCAGAGGTAGCCAGGTTTTCTTTTTTTTCTTCCCCCTTGGTGAGTTGTTACTGAGGGGGCAATGTCTCTGGATATTCTCCCCCACCATGGCTCTCACATTCTTTCTGCCCCCTCTTCTGCTCAGTTCCCTGAGTCATGTTGGGTGAGTTTTAAGTCTGCTTTATTGTTGAGATTTTAAGTATCTCTGGATCTTTGCCCTGGGTTGTGTTGGGTATCATTGGTGTCTGTCTCCATTGACCTTTCATGGGTTATCAGACTTTCTGTGGTGATTGGTCTCCTGTTTGTTGCATCACTTTCTCATAGGTTTCATTTGGGCCCTGTGTGAAGGCTAGGGGTGGTCTGTCTCCTGCCAGAATGTCAGCCATCATCCATTGTCTTGTTGGTGGAAATGGATTGTTCCTGGCTCTCTCACTGCCTTCTGAAAAATACAAACAGTCTCCATTGGAGAGTGAGATCAATATAGGTTAAATGAGACAAACATTGAGTAAGCCTTTCTTAATATTTTTTTCACCAACTGGCCAATATTTAACTTTGTTTTAAAAATGTATCAGTTCTCTGATGTACATGTGGGTGCACACACACACACACACACACACACACAGAGAGAGAGAGAGAGAGAGAGAGAGAGAGAGAGAGAGAGAGAGAGAGAGAGAGAGAGAAGAGCACTATAACACACTCGCCTGGTCCATAGCTAATGCATGTATTTTCTCTGTCCTATACATCACAGACTGCTTGAGTTTGGGGACAGTGGACAGTATTTCAACATTATACTGGGGACAGTGTACTGGCTTGTCAAACAGCAAAATCACCAGTAAAAAGCCTGAAACGGTGAAAAAGGCATCATGAATTGAGCATGGGTGGACACCTGTCCAGGAGGAGAGCTGAGCTGGGAAGGCGAGCATCACCATGTCACTGTGTGGAACTCATCTGGGACACAGCTATCAGGCCATTCAGGACTTCCACACTCAACACACATGCACATCTGTGTGTGAGGGAAGGTACCGTGAATACTCGCTGTGGCTTCCCAATAAATGTTAGCAAGCAGGTGCAATTGCAATTCTCCTGGAATCCATGAATACTGATAGCAGACATACCAAGGAGAAAGTACAAAAATAACAGGCATATTTCAGGGGCTGCATATTCTGATCTCCTTCAGGTGAAACTGACCATTGTAAGTAAGCAGAGCAGATAGAGGTCATTGTCAATGGTGAGTTAGAGAAGAGCATGAAAAATGGATTTCCACTGTTCATGGCAATTCCACATTGTTACCAGTCATTAATTATGTAACATTAAGCCAACTAGAGCATGGATCCAGTTTTCACAGAACTGGGGACCACATATAACAGTGCCAAAGACCACCCCAAATTCATTCCTACTGCTGATTCCAAATTTGAATACATATGACAGGAAAGTCTGGGGTCCATGGTGTGAATAGATAGCCGGGTTTAATTGAGATGCTTTTCTGCTGCATTCCCAGATGAGGATTTCATAGCTACATCCTGGCTGAAAATGCAGGTTAAGGTTTGTGGATTTAAAGCAGGGAAGGTTGTAAACTGCCATGGAGGTAGGGAATCCTGCTCTCGGACCTAACGGATTCTGTCCTCAGGCCTGCCATCTTTGCCAGCAATGTGCTCAATGGATGGACAGCTCGGAATTACACAGGAATTCCTGAGGGTGGAACAATTTAGAATTACACAGGAATTCCTGAGGGTGGAACAGTTTATACTCTTCTGGAACCTTCCCTGCCCCTTTGCTCCTTGGCCTTCTAGTAACTTGGATACCTGTGTGGATCAGGAATAGCTCTCTGGACCATTCTTAGAACCCACTGGGCTCACAGCTCACAGAGCAGAAGTATGAGTCCCGCCCCACTGCACATCACTCCTTTCTGCCCTCTCAGACCAGAGGGAGTGATTAGCTGATTACCCCCCCCCCCCACGTTACTTAAAAGCCTTGATGGACCTTGATTTGGGGTTTAACCACCTTTAGGTCTTTTCTATTTTGAAATAAAATTTCTTAATAATAGCAATCAGGGCCATTGGAGGGAGATACTGATGTTTTAGGATTTAGGGGTGTTCTCTTCTCCCTCTTTCTCCTCTTTGTGATGTCAGGTCCCTCTTTACCATTTCTTTCTGCTTAATTAAGAAACACTTAGAATGTTTTTCCTGTTCATTGCAGAGCAATTCAAAGTGAAAAGGTTTTTCAACAGATGCTACAGAGTTTTTCCAACAATTTGAAAGTTAGAAGAATGCCTTTTTTTTAGAGTTCCCAAGTGTTCTCTGGTGGCTTCTACCGGAGGTGAAAAGAATTTAGTAGCTGATGACTTAATGAAAAGCCAAGATGCCCTGACAAAGAACTCCTGGGCAACTAGTACTCTGCCTCCAAAGAGTTATTGCAAATTAAATGTTATTCTTGTCATTTATAATCTGTATCAGGCAGTGCAGGCAGCAGCGTGACTGGATTAGTCTTACCTTACGCTGTTAATAAAAATACCTGTTCATTAATAGATGGGTACCAGCAGGAAAAACGAAACAGTGGGCTCCACTTGAATGCCAGACTTTATGTTGTCAACTTCGTAGGCCAAAGGCAGGGTAAACACAATTGGAGTCGGAGGATAGCAAAATTATTGTCTCCACCTGCTATGGTGTTCTTTATGGGAAGTCACGTCTCTTCTGTACTTTAAGTGCTCATGGGGCATCTCGCTAGGCAGCCTAATAAAGGATGACTTTTTAAATGTTACCTTGAAAGCCCTTCAAAATTGCCTTTGTCTAATAACACAATATCACATCTGGTATGATTGCCTTCCCTGTAAAGCAAAATCTTTGAATAGTATTTATTAAGTACTTTGGGATGGTGCCTAACCACTGACGTGAGGGGCTGCTGATGGGGAATCGTTAGTCAGCGCTGTCTTTAATATTTGCAGGAAAGGGCTGCTCAGTGAGAAGCACATAATGAATGTAAAACAAATTCAGAGGTCAACATCCCTGCCTTGTGACTCCTGGCCCTGATGGATGAGAACAGCACATTTCACAGTCTAGCTGTTTCCTGAGTTCTGAACCCCTTCTCTACAATACTTGGCCTGAAATATCATAAGGTAAATAAACCTTGGTACACAACAGCCCAGATCAGCCTTAAGGGGAGCCATGGTCTTTGCTTTAATGACCACGATTTAGGAGATTACCATGTTCCACACTGGGTTAATAGGGATCAGGGCGAAGTGGAGAGAGCGCTCAGGCAGCCTGCAGGCTGGGAGGGTGAAGGAAATGTCAAGTACCTTCTTCTCGTCCTTGTCACCGAACATCAGAATACTCATCTCCCACTGCTCCTTCCAGGCTCCACACCCATGGGGTGGGCAGGCAAAGCTGGGAGCTGTGGCACATCCAGCCGCAGGGAGGGTGTTTGCTGGCAGCACTTTCCAAACGGAGGGTTTTCCGGAGGGTGAGACACAGGGAGCCTGTGATTATCCAGCTGTAATTC
>PVHP010010180.1:0-42072 GCA_004024765.1 Zapus hudsonius | reverse complement strand
CTGCAGCACTATGGAGCACTGTCTTACCTACCTAGAAGCTTTCTTTCCATCATTTCCTTCTGTGGCTACCCAAGTACTTTGTTCAAAATGTATTTAATCATAAATTAACCACCATCATTTCCATTTATGCAGCATTCTATTAAGTCCCTTACATATTCACTAGACCCTCGTGAGGTATGCCGTACTATGTAAGACAATGGCCATAAACCTAGTATGTAACCAACACCAGATTTGTGCCCAGGACCTCTCACTTCAGATCTGCCAATTATTCTACTTCTGTTGAGATTTGGAGGTCTGTGTCATCAGTCTCCTATTCTCAAAAGCAGGCTTTTGAAGAGAGACCTGTTGGGAAGAAGGGATTCAGTGGAGGTGAGATTCAGGAGGGGGAAGGAAGGGTGGTGGGAGATGACTTTGATCATGATATATTTTTATGTGTAGAAGTTGTCAATAAAAAGGTTTTTTTGGTTTTGTTTTGTTTTTATTATTTATTTTTAAAATATCTTTATTATGAATAAGCATATACATTGTATGAGCAAATCTTGTGAGTGTGTCCCCGTTTCCCTCCTCTCTGTCCCCTACACACTGGGGTACTTCCTCAGTGTGCATTTACTGGATCTGTCCGTAGGTTAGGGGGTTATGAACTGCACCAGAGGGAGCCAGTTTTTCATTCTTAAAAAGTTTTTTTAAAACCAAGCTTTTGAGATGTCACTTTTCATTCTTATTGTTACGTCAAAGAATAATATAAAAGCCTTACCACACTGTAGACTCTCAGATGACTGTTAAATGAATGGATTCATGTTGGTTGAACACTTACTGGTTAAACTGCCTTGATAAAAACTGTGTGGTCTGACATTCTGTTTTCTTTTCTTTCTTTTCTCTTTGGCCACATCTTCTGTGCCTTTGCAGCTACAGTCATGCATCTCATAAGAACAGTCCAGTCCTGGATGGTTCCAGAAGTTCGTAATGCCTAATGAATAGTTATCTCATTCTATGTCAGTACACTCGAGGAAGGCTAGACTATAAAAGGACCTGATGCAGGTCTCAGAGTGAGTCCTATCATAAACAGTGTATGACTGTACATGCATACATAAATATATCAAAGTTTATTGAAAATAAAAAGCACTCAGCTCATAATCAAATAAACGTCTTAAGTTTGTTCTTCGTCTTCCAGATTCTCTTTTTAAAGTGCTTTTTTATTCAACTTTTGCACAAAAGGATTTGCTTTTAATGGGAAATGTACACTGCATTGTAAACATGATACTCAAAACAAGGGGCATAAAATTATGTGATAAAGATAAACACAATGCGCTCAATTTAGTCTGCCTTCTAGATGCTTCCTTTATTCATGAATTCTTGAAAAGTAGAAAAGATTGGCGCATGAGAGACTAGAAATATAATATACTAAAAAGATTAAACCCTGAAATCTCCATTTCCACTCTTCTGAAAAGCACGATTTGCAAATGTTCCATTATCCCTGAACTTCTACTCCCAAAAGAATTTCTACAGCTAAAATCAGGCAGTGCCAAATTTAAGTGGAATTTTACACCTGAGACATTCAACCAAACTTTGATTATTTGACTGACATGACTTTCTACACAAATGGCATTTTTGTGTTTAATATCAAAGTGTGTATAACTAACCACTTTTATAACTATATCTTTAAAGTCCAAGTGAGAAATGCTAGCATTAGTAGTTCAAGTACATTATCTGCCTTTTTTACTACTGGCAACTTCAGTGTGAGGAGATTTTTATATTTGGGGGCCCAAAGTCCTCTGAGCAACTGATAAGAGCTATGGATTCTAAACAAAACACATATGTGAATGGATAAATAGTCCAAATTTGCATCGCATGGTGCCCAAATGCCTGCTGGTGGGTCCCACATGATCCATAAGCCAGCCCTCCCTGAAAACCTGTGCTCTGATAAAAGGTGAAGATCCCTCCCACTGGTCCTTTTCTGTGGAGGATCAGGAACGGTGGAGACCTAAGCAAGACTCAAACAAAGGACATGCCACTCGGAGGTACAACCTCTAGTGAAAAGTGGTACCAACGAGATTTGAGCCAAGTACTCATTTCCCTCTCTTCAACGTACTTCTGCAACACTTGGTTCTTCACTCAACAAACATTAGCTGAGCTCCTCCTCTGGGCCCTCGGGTCATGCAGCCCTTGAGTCCAAGGAAGACTTAGACATAAAGAGTGGTGTAGATCATGTGCCTCTGAAAGAAGAGGTTCTTAGGGACATTGCATGGTACAGGGCATCTTGCCAGAGTGAGCAACCAGATAGGCTGACAGTGTAAGTCCTCCTGGCAGTGGGGTGTGCCATCCCTGGGAACTCAGAACACAAACTTCCAAAGAGTCTAGCAGAGCAGAGTAGAAAATGTGAAGCATTTCCTGATCACCACTGACAGCAATGAGCACAGTATGGCTTTGGGAAAGTTTCCTTCAAATATGACATATGGCTTCATATTGCATATGCTCATAATCACTGTGATGGTTAAGTTTTATTGTCGACTTGGCTTTTTTAGTAACTCTTGGGTGGGTCTCTGAAGATGTTTACAGGAAGGCAGCCTCTTAGCAATAAGCAGGATGTAAAGAGGCTCAAAGAAGCTGGAAGGAAATATCTTTTCCTGTGAGGGCAGTGCAGGAAGGAAATTCCAGAGACTCAAGAAGCCATTAAGTCTGGGGAAGGGTTGCAAGACCCCACCCTAAGGCTATATAAGGGGAAGAAATTCTCTCCTTGGCCCTCCTGCCTGTTTGCTGTTCTGTGTGTGTGGTGTAGGTGATGGGTTTCTCTCTCTGCTTGGACCTGTGAAAGAGGACCAGCCCCTCTTCTCCTCAATCTTCCCCTCAATCTGTAGTTTCAGAAAATACCTTCCTCCCCCAAATTGTGCCTGGTTTGAAGATTCATCCCAGCGGTGTGTGGCTGACTACGACAATCACTAAGGTTGTTTAAATGTATCTGTTCAGCATTTGTGAAAAAAATATTTTTAAACCATATTAGGTATTTTGAAAGTAAGCCATTTATTTAAATATCTTTAAGGCTATCTACCTTAGGGAGTGTTGCAGTCAGCTTTCTAGTTGCTGCGCAGAAAGAACCCAAACAAAAGCGGCTTATGGAGGAATGGTTTTATTAGGCTTATGGACTCGAGGGGAGACTCCATCCTGGCAGGGAAAACGATGGCATGAGCAGAGGGCTGGACATCACCTCTACCACAGCACTGCAAACAGCGGCAGGAAGGTGTGCCAAACACTGGCAAGGGGAAGCTGGCTTATAACCCCCATAAGCCCACCCCCAACAACACAGTTCTAATGAGGTTCTAATTCCCGAATTGCCATCAGCTGAGGATCGATCTATCAGAACACATTCATTTGTTTGTGGGGGACACCTGGATCAAACCATGACAGGGAGCAACAGAAAATTAAAGGTAGCTATTAAATCTTCACAATTAAAATTATCTTACTGGGGATTGTGTGTATGCTATTTGGGAATATTTCCTTTTTTAACATCATGAATTAATGTTTAGTGTGCATATAATGGAACTGTGAAACAATCCATTCACTGGGGAGAAAGGCATCTACACAGGGGAAGCCGTGAGGAGATGAGTCGGGCTTCCCAGTTGCTCATTTGCCCTGGCTCATGTAGAAATTAATGTTAGGGAAATATGTAAGGTACAGCACAGTCGGAATCTGGCAGCTTAATTGCTTTTCTGCAGAGACCTACCTTGGTCATGGTCACTTACGCACCATGGAAAGGGTGAAAGCCCATGCAAAACAGCCATATCGTGGGGGGATCCATATGGAACCCCACAGAGAATGATGGGAGGAACAAGGGACCCACAGCTACAGCCATCCAATCAATACAGGATAAGCCAGTGTGACAGAAACCAACAATTTTTGACCAAAAGCCCCCTAAACTCACAACATTAAAGCAGCCTTAATACTCACCCACCACAACTCAGGGAACTGAGTGGAAGAGGGGGCGGAAAGATTGTGAGAGCCGTGGTGGGGGAGACTGTCCGGAGGCATGGCCCCCCTCAGTGACAACACACTAGGGCCAGGAGAACCGGGCTGACTAGGACCTAGGCTACCCATGGTCCCCTGCCACAAGGACTGATCCAGACGGCCCACGGAGGAGGATATCCAGCCGATTGGGGATGGAGAAGAGGAGCATTGGGGAACTGGGGATAACAACTCATTGTTTGCCCAATAAATAATGTAACTCATTATGAACAATAAATATATATATATATATATTTAAAAAAAAACTCTGTGCTCCTGAGAGCTGTAGACAGCCAACAGTGTCTAAGGAGAAGGGGTCTAGACATGGCTGGATCTATGTTTAGATCTACTCATTCGCCTCTCTTTAGACTCATATACAACATTGTTCCCAAGGAAGCACTGATTAATGTCCAGAAGCAAGGCACTTTCCAGATGATTAATTCCATTTTTAGTCTAGCTCAAGATAGGAGGTAGATCTTGCATATAAACTGAGGCCTTGTGAATAAAGCAAACTCAGGCAGGTTCAAATAAAAATGATTGTTCAGAGGTATGTTTCATTTCTACAAAAAGGCCAATATCAAAACATATTCTGAATAATTTTTACACATTATATGATGATTTTGGGTCTATAATAAAGAAGTGTTATTAAAAAATAACTATTAAATAATAATCAAACTGTATGGACTTATCTATATCATTGTGTGTTAAGAATAGCATTTACTGTTTCAGAGAATAAGCCCCATTTCTGAAGTTTTCTGCAATCCCTATCTTGGGCCATACTAAATGTATAATGGTAATTCTTTTCATACATAAGAAACTGAATTAAATTCAGGTAACTGACAGCCCAATCTTATGTGAAAAGAAACATAGTCCCTGAAATTAAGGCGGGAAATGAAAATTCTAGCCATGAGTGCTTCTACCAGCTGGAGAACTTTGAAAACATAGAGTCTTCACTTTTTTATGTTAGTAAATAAGGGCAATATTACTTGAGTCTCTAAGATAACCAAAGTAAAACTGTATTTACTATTCTGTACAAAAGAAGTTATGTTATGATTCAATATATTAGCAAAAAGTTAGAGATGCTCCATTTAAATAAAAAGTTAAAATATACGTTGGTGTATTACTTTCTTGTGGCTGTGAACAAATACCTGAAAGATAACAGTTTCAAGGGCATACAAACCATCATGGTGGAGAAGGCATGAGAGCAGGAGAACCATGTGGTCACATTACAGATAGAAAGCAGAGGCCAATCAGTGAGGCCAAGCTATAAATCCTCAAGTAAACAACTTTAAAATTGTCTAAAACATCCACTCAGTGACTAGGAACCCTTAACTGGAATTGGGACCCAGGCCAAAATCTTATGGAGACCATAAACCTGGGCTCCAAGGGGAAATTCCCACTACCAGAGAGCTACAGAGAGGCTACATCCCTGTAGAATCTTGCCAAATTAGCAATGTGTGACTCATTTAATCTATACTGATCTCACACTCCAGTGGAGATTCTGTTTGTATTTTTCAGAAGGCAGTGAGAGAGCAAAGGTGTCAATCCAACTACACCAACAAGCCATGGAATGATGGCTGACATCCTGGAAGGAGATGAACCACCCTGGCCTATCATGTAGGCCCCAAATGAAACCTATGAGAAAGTGGCATGATAAACAAGAGATCTATCACCATAGCAAGTCAGATAACCCAGGATAGGTCAATGAGACAGACACCAAAGATATCCAACACAACCCAAAGCAGAAACCCAGAGACACTTAAGATCTCAGCAATAAAGCAGATTTAAAACTCACCCACCATGACTCAGGGAACTGAGTGGAAGAGGGCGTGGAATGATTGTAAGAGCCATGGTGGGGGAGAATATCCAGAGACATTGTCCCCTCAGCAACAGCATACAAAGTGGCAGGAGGGGGTGGGTGGGAGGGATGGTCTACCTCTTGTACGATTCATAACCCCTATTCCATGGACTTATCAGTGTGCCCAACAAAGAGGATCCCCAGTGGATTGAGGACAGAGAGGAGGGAAATGGGGATACCAGCACAAAATTTGCTCATACAATGTATCTAATTTTGGATACTAAAGATATCAATAAAAAAATTAAAAGATAAAAACCTCAAGTTCTGCCCCCCAGGGGCCCACTTCCTCCAGCAAAGCCCCTTCCTCCACAAGCTTCGCAGACCAGAACCTATACCTGAGGATCAGGTATTCAAACACCTGAGCCTCTAGGGTAGACATTTTATATTCCAACCATAATAACTGCACTGCGATTAACCTCAAAGGAAAATTTTAGTCAGTTTGTTTAGGTTAGAAAATGAGAATGTCAGGCTGGGGAGATGGGTAGGTAAACCATTTGCTTCACAAGCATAATGACCCCCCCCAAAGCCGCATGAAGCCAGATGCAGCAGTCAGCTTCTATAATCCCAGCCCTCCTGTTGTAAAATGGGAATTGGAGACAGGAAAATCCAGCACTCTCAGCAGCGGACATGAAAAAGAAGGTGCCAGTAATAAAAAAGGCCAACACTGTTCTCTGACTGTCACGTGCGCACTGGGGTACACACGAGCCTGTACTCACACACATACACACAAAGACAATGAAGTGAGAATGTTAAACTAATTCTTCCCCCATGAATCGTCTTAGCATCTTATGTTATCTGTAAGGCAGAATATCTGCCTTGTAATTGATGGTCTTCGTCCATCATCCGAAAACTTCCAAGAGAAAGCAGAACATGCAGAGAGAAAAATTTGCTAACCACAGACTAGCATACTCAGAGGCCTTAGACCATATTTACTTCGCCGCAGGAGGATTCCCCAGAAGGAGGGCGGATGTGGTTGCAGATGAGAATTAAAGATGACCATCACCATAAGATTTGTTAGAAGGGAGGCTTCTTATACTAAGCATTGAGATCAATCTTATCTTTCAATCACTACTCCAAGACACTGTCAAATGGGTTTCAGCATTAGCAGAGAATCTAATTTCCTTTGCTGTGCCAGGTGATAAGTATATTTATTAAAGTGGAAAGGAAGAAAGAAATTGAAGTTGTAAGAAAAGTCAGGTGTCTCTGGATGTTCAAAAAAAAACCAAAGATTTATTTTCTGACATATAAGAAAAGATTTCTATTCATTCCATCTCCTATGTATTAGTTATTCATTGCTGCATAACAAAAGACCCTCACAATTTAGCTAAACAACACACATTTTTCATCTCTGGTCACAAGAATCTGGAAGGGGCTTACTTGGGTGGTTCCGGCCTTGGTTTTCTCACTGTTTTAATCCAGTGGCCAACCTGAGACAAGAGCCATGTGAAGACCCAACTGGGGGCTACAAACCTCCCCCCACATTCATCCATGGTGTTATTGGCTGGCTTCATCTGGAGACTGGTGAACTGAACTCTGGTTGTTAGGCTTTGCGGGCAAGTGCCCGAACCATTGAACCATCTCTCCAGCCCTCCCTTTTCTTAAGTGCTTACATTTAAGGGTATATATATGAGATAAATATAAAAACTCTTCATTTTGCATTGTATGAAGTACGATGCTATTTCAATACTGCAGTTAATTAATACATTAATTATTACATTAATATTCATAATATAGTACATAAATAATATTCATAAAATAGTACATTAATATTCACAAACTTGCTGTTCCAGTGACATTACAAGTGAATGGGAACATGAATCCCACTCCTCTCTCCCTCCTCATCTCTGTTCCCCAAATTCTGAAAAGCCTTCTAAGGATTCCATCCCTGCTCCTGAGTTAAGCATTACTACCATATTCAGCCATGCTAATGATTGAGGGGTGTTCCATTAGTTAGCTGTTCATTTTAGCAACAAAATGGCCAATAAAAACAAATTTAAAGGATTAAAAATTCATTTTGGCTCACAGCCTCAGAGGTTTCAGTCCATGATTACTTCGCTCTGTTGCTTCTTGACACAAGCATGGTGGGGAGAGATTGATTGTGGAGGAAAGTGGATTCTCTCGTGGTGGGCAGGAGGCAAAGAGAAACTGAGGAAGGCACTTGGAACAAAATTTAGTGCTCAAGATCAGGCCCCCTGATCTTCAAATTGGCCTTCAAATTGGCCCAGTTCTGGGAGTTTCCGACACCTCTTGATAATGTCATCAAATTATGGTGATTACTTAATCTATTGATGAAGGCAGAACCCTCATGGTCCAATCACTTTTAAAAGTCCCACCTCTGAACATCACACTAAGGGTCAAACCTGTAATACATGAGCCTTTGGGGAGGGGTGGGTGGTATTCCATGTCCAAATTACAAAATCACCTCTCATAGGAATTAAGGAAGTAACTCTTCATCGACTAATGGACTCAGTGATAAGTATTTTCACGAGGTATACCACTAGGCAAAGGAATTGGTTTACTATTGTATATCATCTTATCCCAAAAGATATTAAATGTGATGTAAAACATTTATAAATAAAACACAAATATCATGAACTAGCTATGAAAGATAAAATAGAGAATACCCACCTATAAAACTACAATGAAGCAAGGTTTTTAGTTGCAACAAATGGGCCACACATCTGGCTCTAACCTTACTAGCAACTCTGAATGTGAAAAGGGAAATTTGGTCTCAATTCTGTTTCAAAAGAAAAACACTAATAGTTTACACAGGAGTGACAAACCATGTTTAACAATGATCAGATCCAGAGCTCCAGAAGACGACACTACTCAGTGGTATTCATATGACAATACTACTACTACTAATTATAGTAATGATAAAGATAATTAGAACTTCATAAAAATGAGTCTTCAGAACCACATGCAACTCAGTGACACCATCATGCTGTCTCTCTGCACACAGAAACTCTCCGTATCCTGTCTTCTTGGGGATAATGGTGGGGCCTTAGGATGGTGCTGACGACCAATGCAGAGGGCATCGGGGACTGAACAGCTTCTCTCACCGCTTCCTCCACGGTGACTCCGTGTTTAAGGTGCAGGGCTGTGTCCTTTACATTCAATCATGACATGAGCAGGAAACAGCTGCAGTGTGTTAATTTCTTAAGACAGTGAAAATGGTCAGTACAGGGTCCACCATTCCAGCTTTATGTAGATATTATTTTATCAATGAAGCAGAGCTTAGGATGTTGACATTATGTAGATTCTAAATTTTTCACTGTCCTCTAAATTTTATTTATTTATTTATTTATTTGTTTATTTATTTATTTATTTATTGGCTCAGCTGGGTACTTACAAATCTTAGAGATGATGATGACATAATAATAATAACAATGGCTAACACTTTAATATTATGTCCTATGTATCAAACATAGTTGCAATTATGCCCTTCAATACATTAACCCATTTTAATCCTCCAACTACAGTAATTCATTTAAACCTTACCATTAGTCTGATTTTCAGATGAGGAAACCACTGAAGAGAGAAACCACCTGCCATTCAGTAAAAGATGTCACCAAAATGGATTCAAGGAGTCAATTGCAGAGATAGTACTCCTAAACTCTCCATTAGACTATTTAATAAAATCATGTTGATTGATATTGTAATCACAAAATAGCTATTAAACATCATCCAGTTGTCCAAAGAGCAAAATTTTCAGTGTATATACCAGCCACAATATGGAAGGTGTTCTCTTGGAACAGTTGAGGAGCCTAGTGGGTCACTAATCTTAATGTCACCCCCAAATCAAAAGAATTATCCTAGAAAGAGAGACAAGGCTACCTTTTAAAAAAGAGTTTCCAATGCAGTCCAAGTGTGTAATGCCTTACAGGTTGGTATAACAATCTCTCTAACTTACTATAAAATAACACAGACAATAT
Source organism: Zapus hudsonius (assembly GCA_004024765.1). Lineage (NCBI taxonomy): Eukaryota > Metazoa > Chordata > Mammalia > Rodentia > Dipodidae > Zapus > Zapus hudsonius. The sequence goes on along the minus strand of PVHP010010180.1, from coordinate 32,283 downwards.
CATGTTACACGTACACCAGTTGTCCTAACTTTCCACTTGAGGGGCATTGAGTTGCCCTAATTTAATGAAACACAACAAAACCTATTTTCTGGGAGCAGCTAAAATGAGATTTAACACCAAATGCCATTATACACTTATGTGATCCACTCATTGACCATATATGGCATCCCAGAGGAAGATCAATAAGCACGCTGGGGCTCTGCGGTTAGTTCTCTTTGCTATAATTAATCTTTTAGAAAACAAACATAACCTTCCTGCTAACGCAAGTATCAATTCTCTTAGCTTCTTCATGCAGTTTTTGCTAAAATGCAAAACAGTTTTCTAGTTTCATGTAAAACTCCTCTTACCTACCTTAAATATAGTGTATCTATAATCATAGAAGTATAGATTACTATAGTACTATAGTAATTAGATAGATTGTGTATAATCTATTATATAGGTTAATATATTGAGAGGCAGGGTTTAATATCACCTAGCCTATTGATAGAACAGGAAAATCCTCTGTCCCACAGAATGAAAGGCCAGGGCCAGGAAGGCTAGCTGGCTTGTTCCAGGCCCTTCACAGCATCCTCTGAGCCATCAGTGGCCCACGGAGCACATTTCCATGCTGAACCTGCCAAGCCTTCTATGCCAAGAGGCAGTGGTTTGCACATCAGCATGATTTTGTGAGTTTTTATCACAGTCAAACAAACTGAAGGAGTCCCAGTTGATGTGGGAATGTTTGATGCTGAAATGATGCAGCCAGTTAATTCTGAGTGGGAAAAGGCAGCTCAAAGTCTCTCTGGCACAGCCTTTTCTACAAGGTGGCACAGCGGAACTTGTGGACACCATCGTGTCATCTCGAGGTCGGGTTGGAGTCACCCCTGATCGTTCAGAAGTTCAGAATATATGTGCTCGGAGCTACCTTGTCTGTCATGAGCCAGGCTCACGCGTTCTATACCCAATGCCAACTCAGCCTTTATGGAGCTCTTTTCCAACTCCTCTGTCGCCTCTAAACATTTAATAATTCAACCACTTATAAAGCTGTTTTGACACACCAACAACAGTATAAATATGCTTTGTAAAGAAGTCGTGGGTAAGCAGTATTTGAAAGTAAAGGAAAATGAAAGAATGAAGCTTTCATAGAAGCCTTAGAAGGTACTGAAAGAAACACATTCATTATTGACGTGCTTCTGTTAAACACACAGAAACATTTTATAATATCTAAGTCAGAGTAAAGAAGTTTAGTGGTTTAAAAAGGCAAACGGTTTCCCACATAAATTTTACCAAGTGTTGTAATTACTTTCTCATTGCTGAGCCAAAGCACCAGAACAAAAGCACCTGATGGTGGGAAAGTTTTTTATTTTTTATTTTGGCCTGTAGCCTTAAAGGAAGCTTCATGATGGCAGACAAAAGTATGGCATGAGCAGAGGCTGGGCATCACCTTTTTGTCAGGGCTGCAACACCCTAAGCATGGCCCCGACAACACACCTCCTCCAGCAAGATTTCATCTTCCGAGTTGCCATCAGCTGGGGACCAAGCATTTAAAACACATGAGTTTGTGGGGACGTCTGATTCAACCACCACACCAAGTATAGTAATAGCTTGAAGTAAAACATAACCATCCAAACCATAGATCACCAAGGTTCTGAATTAACTGGATAATATAATCACATAAAGGATCTGGGTTGTCCAAAGAGAAATAATCACTAGAGGTTATAGATTGAGTGTTTGAATTCTCACCAAATTCATATTTTGAAACCCCAGTGTAGTGGTCTTTGGAGGTGAAGCTTTTGGTGGAATTTATGTCAAAATTGGAACATGAGGGTGGGGTACTCATGATGAGATTAGTGCCCGCCTGTATAAGAAGTTAAGAAAAATCACACTGTGTGCATTCACTCTCCCACCATAGTGTGTGTGTGTGTGTGTGTGTGTGTGTGTGTGTGTGTGTGTGTGTGCATGTGTGTATGTGTGGGTATGCGTGTATGTGTGTATGTATGTGTGTTCTTCTTTCCCTCTTGCTCTGTCCTCTCCTCGTTTCTCTCTACATGAGAATATAGTAACACTACAATAAGCTGTCTACAAGTCAGGTGGACACCCTTGCCAGAATCCTGCCCCTTATAGCACCCTGACCTCAGGTTTCCAACCTCCAGAACTATGAGAAATGAATGATGTTGAAGTTCTTCAGTCTTTAGTATTTTGTTGCAACGGCCCAAGCTAAACGAGTAAGGGATAGTTCCAAAGGGGATCCATAACATTTGCTCTTCCAAAACTTCTAGGGATTTCATTAAATCCATAAACAGTTAATGCAATTTCTCTTGACTATAACCAGGTCATATTCAAACGGATGTCTAGAAATCAAATCCTGGTACAGACTGTGAAAAAAGTCTTAGACATCTTTTATATAGAGATTATCGGAGGTTTTAAGGCTTGCTCTAACTTTGACATGCTAATTTGACAAAGATAATTATCAATTTTTAAAGGTTGAATTTGTATATGCATGGCACCTGCCCCTCTCATGCCTGTGGAAGCACACATCCGCTTTGCTTCCTCTGAACATGGTTGTGACTCTGACCTACCTTTCTTCCTGTCTTAGAAAGTGTGCACTTTTTTCTGCCCACAGTGGACAGTCTCACTATTTCCCCAAATCAGTGAGGCCATCTCTAGATAAGACTGAAAGTGGAAGGAGTCTTTATAACTGGAAAGTGTTGGGTGCTGTCCTATCATATACCCAGAACAAGGAGAACCAGTGTGTTCATGAACAGTCCTAACGCACTGATTGTTAGAGTCAGTTACTTAGACACGCAGGCAAGAAGAGCATTGATAGCCCTCACTATACTTCAAGCATTTGTTGTATAAGTGCCGCACACTAACCAGTTACCACCTGAGTCATTCTTAAGCATTTCCATTAAAACTTGTCCTGAAACTAAACCCAAACGTGCAACAGAAAGCGTACCATTTCTGTTTGGAATTATATGGGGGGGTTGTTATATTTTTTACTTCCTAACAGGGCCTTGCACTGAAGAGAAAAAGCTGGAAAAAAAACATTTTCAACTCTGAAGAGAAATTTATTTCATGCAAATAAAAAAATGAAAAACTATCTGAAACTGACTTTCTTGTGTTTTCTGCTACGTCCTTCATGAGTGCAGCATGTTCTTCTGATGCCTACACCCACATTGGCTGCTTCTCTTGCAGGACTTCCCAGATCAAATATGCTCATCCTATGGAGCAAAGAAACACAAGACCCCTGGTGACATTGAAATCTTACATGAACAACAAATAATTGTCAGTGTAATCCTATTCTAGAAATTGTATGAAAAATATGTCTCAAATATTACCTATAACAAATTATCAGATATCTAGATTTAAGTATCCTGTGTTTTACCAGACAACCATACCTCCAGAGCAGAGACAGAAAATGAGCTAACCAAAATTAACTTCACATCAATATTTATAACAAGTCGACCAAATTTAAACAGAAACATTTGGTCAATGAAACTTGTCAAGAGCGGTAGAGGAACACTTGTTATTTCAAGAATCTTTTGGCAGGAAGAATGGACCAAGTACTCACAGAATTATACATGAAACCTGATAAAACTGATTCTTAGCTTCATAACTTCATAGATAAAACTCAATGCACATAGTATGCAAGGTGATTTCCCCATATTAATTGACAGTAATTAGATACATTGTATGAGCAAGTCTTGTGATGGTACCCCATTTCCCTCCTCCCTGTCCCCAACTCTCTGGAGGCCCTCCTCAGAGGACTTTCTGTACTAGTCCAAGGGATACAGGGTTATAGATTGTATGAGGGGTATCCAGATTTTTTTTTCTTTTTGTGTTGCTGTTGAGGGGAGCAATGTCTCTGGATATTCTCCCCCACCATGGCTCTTATGATCTTTCTGCCCCCTCTTCCACTCTGATCCCTGAGTCATGGTGGGTGAGTTTTAGGTCTGCTTTACTGTTGAGTTATTATGAGCTGTCGTAGTCAGCCACACACCGCTGGGATGAATCTTCAAACCAGGCACAATTTGTGGGAGGAAAGTATTTATTGAAACTACAGATTGAGGGGAAGTTCTGTAACAGCAATAGAGGCTGGCCCTCTTTCACAGGTCCGAGCAGAGAGAAAAACCCATCACCTACACCACACACACAGAACAGGGAACAGGCAGGAAGGGCCAATAAGAGAATTTCTTCTCCTTTATAGAGCCTTAGGGTAGGGTCTTACAACCCTTCCCCAGACTTAATGGCTTCCTGACTCTCTGGAATTTCTTTCCTGCGTGGCCCACACAGGAAAAGATGTTTACTTCCAGCTCTCCTGAGCTTCCTTATATCCTGCCCTCTATTGAGAGGCTGCCTTCCTGTAAACATCCTCAGAGACCCACCCAAGGTAATTAAAAAGATCAAGTTGACAACAAAACCTAACCATCACATGAATCTTTGGATTTCTGCTTTGGATTGTGATGGGTGTCCTAAGTGTCTGTCTATTATCCTTTCCCAGGTTATCTGACTTGCTGTGGAGGTAGGTCTCTTGCTCATCCCGCCACTTCCTGAAAGGTTTCCTTTGGGCTCTATGTCATAAGTTAGGGGTGGTTCATCTCCCGCCTGGGTGACAGGCAACATCTCAGGTCCTGTTGGTGGGATTGGGTTGTCCATGCTTGTCACTGCCTTCTGAAACATACAAACAGAATCTCCAACAGAGAGTGAGATCAGTATAGGTTAAATGAGACAAACATTGTTAATTTGACAAGATTCTAATGAGAACAGCCTCTCTGGAGATCATGGTTAGTGGGAATTTGCCCTTGGAGACCAGGTTCTTGGTCCTCATAAGGGTTTACCATGGATCCCAGTTCCACTTAAGGGCTCTCTGCCACCGAGTGGATCTCTTAGTCAATTAGCAAGCTGTTGATTTCCCTCCTAGGTTTAGAGCCACTATTGCACAGATGAGCACTTACTGGTCTCTTCCATACAGCAGTGTGCTTAGCATTCTTGTGACATCAGTCTGTATTGTGTATCAGTGATCTCTGCTTTCTCCAAATGTCATTGATTAATTTCCCCTGGCAGCTCATGTAACACCTTCCAGCACTCCACAGGCCACCATCTGAGAGTTGATTACCCTTCTGGATCAAGCAGGGTCTCTCAGTGTTGTGTGACAACAGTCTGCGGTAGAGGACACTCTTCCCTTTGCAGCTGTGGAGCTTTCCTGGCTTCATGGCCTGAAGTAGTCACCATGCTATGTGATGGAAGACCAGGATTTATGGACTCTCTCGAGCTGGTTGGTATTTACCCCCCAACAGTTTTCTATCTATCCTTTGGCCCATCCTCCTCAGCCTCTAAAATCATTATTGTCCTCAGATTATTTCTCTCTTAACATCTAAACACTAAAGAGGACATGAGCTATTTTTTGTGATAACTTATTTTGTTTGACATTATGCAGCCCAGTTCCAACTATTTATTGCAAATGATCTGTGTATGTGTACATTTTTATTCATTCATTTGTTGAACATCTAGGTTGACTGCATATCTTTACCATGGTGAATAATGCAACAATAAACACAGATATTCTTTAATATGCAGATATAATTTCCTTTGAGTATACACCAGGAGTGGGATATTTGGTTATAGAATGGATCTATTTTTCGTGTTTTGAGGAAACTACAGAGTTTAGTGGGGGGGGGTTGTTTTTGTTTTTGTTTTTTCGACAGAGATTATGAATGCTCCATAAAGTTTGTACAAATTTACATTGTTACTAAGAAAGTACTACAGGAGTTCTTTATCTCCACCTACTCACCAGTATTTGCTGTGGTTTATCTTTTTGATCATAAGAACTCCACTCAGAATGAAAAGATATTGCACTTTATTTTGACTTGCATTTCCCTGGTGGCTTACAATGTTGAATATTTTCTTTCATAAATTTGATTGCCATTTACTTTTGTATAATATATCTTTTCATATCATTTCTCACTTTTAATTGGATATTTTATTATTGAATTCCTTGAGTTTATTTTTTATTCTGGATATTAATTCTTCATCAGAAAATTAGGATGCAAGTTTTTTTTTCCATTCTGTATGCTGTTGCTTCAGTTGCTTGTTCCCGTGCTGTACCAAAACTTCCTGATTTAATACAATATCATTTATCCATTTTTTGGTTTTTGTTGCCTGCGCTTTTGAGATCTTATTAAAGAATAAGAAAAGAAAGCAAAAGAAAAATCATTTCCTGGACTGATGTCTTAAATATTTCTCCCATATTTATTTCGATAGGTTCTACATCTCTTCTCACCTTTAGCTCTTTGTCTAGTTAAAGTGGATTTTTGTGTATGGCAAGAGACAGGGGTAGAGTTTTAATCGTCTGTGTGTGAGTATTCCAAGCCCTCACATCATTGTCCTTTCTCCACTGTATGTTTTTGGCATCTTTGTCAAGAGTCAGTTGGCTAACAGGTTGGTAAATTGCCCACACGCCAGTAAATTCTCTCCCCCACCTATGCTCATGAAAGCATCGTGGGAAATTCAGAGGATGGCAAAATAAGGAGATATCACAGCTGAAGTGATGTAAGAAGAAGGTGCTTAGCAGAAGGAAAATGGGGAAGAGAGAAAGTGATGAGGAGGGACATTATATACACGTATAAAACTGACAAAAAGACAAAACGTTTAATCCATTGTCTATAAATGCACCAGCTTATTTGTGGATGCCCTTCCATGTCCTCCTGGTCGGGGCGACAGTTTTTCTGTCAATACCCTGTCTTCTGATGGTACTGCTTTGTAGACTATTTTGAAGTCAAATGGAAGGATGGCCTAGGTTTGTTCTTGCTAAGAGATGGAAATATCAATATATAGTATATACATATTAACATATCACACTGTACCTCATAAATATGGATAGTTACCATATGTTAATTAAAACTTTTAATATTTAAGGAAATAGAAATGTTAATTACCCTGACTTTGTGATTATACATTATATATGTGTGTTAAATTATCATAATGTATTCCATTGATATTACAATAATACAATATTTAAAATAAAGGGCACATACATACTAGATGAACAGGAGAGACAGAAAGACAGACAGACAAAGGGCATGGTGGTACACATCTTTCATACCAGTACTTTCTAGGCTAAGGTAAGAGGATCACTATAAGTTCAAGGCCAGCCTAAGCTAGAGTGAGATCTTACCTAAAAAAAAAATGTCTAGGCATGGTGACACACACCTTTCATCTCAGCACTCCAGACAGACTGAACTAAGAGGATGGCCAGTCTGGGTTAGAGTGAGATACTACCTCAAAATAAATAAACAACAAAAAGAAAGAGAAGATAGAGATCAAAGAAACCAAAAAAATGGGAAGTTTGCGTGTGGAATGGTATCAGTTAAAGTAAGTGGATTTAAAAAAGGGACTTTGGGGGGCTGGAGAGATGGCTCAGCAGTTAATGTGCTTGGCTCCAAAACCTAACAACCTGAGTTTGATTCCCCAGAACCCACATAAAGCCAGATATACAAAGTGGCACATGCAACTGGTGTTCATTTGCAGCAGCTGGAGGCCCTGGGGCACCCATTCTCTCTCTCTCTCTCTCTCTCTCTCTCTCTCTCTCTCTCTCTCTCTCTCTCTCTCTCTCTCTCTCTCTCTCTCTCTCCCTCTCTCCCTCCCTCCCTCCCTCTCTTACTCCTTGCAAATAAATAAATAAAATGTTTAAAATGGACTTTGGAAGAATACTTTATTCATTTTTAAAGTAAATTTTGTTATGAAATAATAACCAGAAACTGCTCAGTGGTTTTCTCTCTTGGTGTGGCACTGGGGTTGTTGGTCATGGGACAAGAAACTGTTATATTTCATTATGGTTTTCCTTTCTTTTCTGATTCTTCGATCAGACATTTTCTACTTTGCCACACATATATCAAAAGGAAAGAAGAAATATTGAGGTGGGTTTACATGCACAATTATCTAAAAACCATAAGACATAATTTGGGATGAAAAATGTGTTAGAGAAAGGAATGTGTCACTTGAGCCCATTGAAGTTGGCATCAAAGAACAAGCGAACAAAGACACCATGACGTAATAAAAGAAGTGTGGGTCTCTGGAACAAAGATGGATTAAAATAAAACCATGTGAACATGTCTACATCAAACCGTGAACAAGGGTTGGCTCTGAAGCACAGACGGATACCAGAAATGCAGCATCTTACAAAGGCCATAGCTTCATGAATGACCTTATAAATAAAATGAATGTTGAAAAAAATACTATCAGATCATGATATATTGGTTTGTCAATCCTGATTAGTATGCAAGATTTGAGTATCTTTTATACAACTTCCTTTTTAATTTCTTCAGAACTATAAAGAACATGACTTGTAAACAAATACTGCTTATTAATACTGATTCTCGGCTTTAAAAAAAGCAATCACCCCTTCAATGGCTTTGGCTATATCCTTGAATAATTAGGGCTGCCCTCTGATAACTTGTGTGTTGTTTAGGGAGGCATGCACATAATTTGCTCTACTTTAATTGGTTTATCTATTGAATGTGGTTTAATTTTAATTACCGGGTGGTCATTAGCATTCGCTTTTATGTAAAGAGAAAGACAAGCTTAAATGGGCACTATCTCAGTAACACCGTTCATTACATTTGCCAGTGTGAAAAGTAACTTTATCACCTTTGCATGAGTTCAGAGATGCACACTGACTGCAACAGTCAGGCTGCCTTGCTCTCGGATCCTGGGTAGAGGTGAGTAGCCTTCCAGAAAGTCAAATCAGTGAAGCAGAGCATTCTAGCAGTCCTGCTCTGCAAGCAGGCCAGGCAGGGGTTGTCCTCAGGGCTCATGCTTCTTGGCCATCCTGGTACGAGACCTGTTTCAGAGTTCTATCCTGTTGAGCTAGTAAAGTACTCAGAAACTCCAACAATTTAGTATGAAAAGTAGTCACCTCTAGTAACCACGATTTCTGATTCCCGATGCAGGTAGAGTTTGGCCAGTTCTGAGGTGACACTTCTGCTAAGTACCAGTTAGCACATTGGTACAGGCTGGCTAAGGGAACAGTGTTGCTTCTCCCATGTGGCTTTTATTTCTCAGCAGATCCCTCTGCAGTGGACTCCGTCCCACCACTGACTTCTTCCTGACACCTGACTTGCCTTGAGGTTCGGCCAAGAAGAAAGCAGACCAGCCGATCAAGGGAGAGTTGCCAGCTCTTCCTCCTCCCCCATCCCAACAAAGGCCAACAAATCTATTCGTCTGTTTACTTTCTCCCACATCTTTCTGCTCCTGGAGGAGGAATCACTTCTGAACGAGGAAAACACCCTCCAATGTGCTCTGGAGCTGCTCCCGTTCCTTCTCAGGGACTCTGATCTATGCCTTTCCTTTTCATTCCCTGCTCTCTAAATGCGCTCTGTGTGTGTCTGTGGGTGTGGGTGTTTCTTAACCAAACTTGTCTGTCTTTCTCCTCTCAACAACCAGAGAGAGAGAGAGTAGCAGGGACTCCTCCTCTCCCTTCTTGCACCGTCTCCTCCAGCTGCATCCGCCCACTCAACTGCCTCTAATAAAGGTCTCTGTCAAAAACCACACTTGTTACCATCTAAACATGCCAGGTGAGACCTCCGAGGCAGGTGGCTCTGTTGGCCTCTGCCTCTGAGGGATGCTGTCTTCCTGTTTCTATGACACCCTGCTGCTTTTCCTTCAGCCCTCTGTCCACTCCTTCATGATCTTGTTTTAATTTTAATTGAAGGCCCAATTCACAAGGTTGTTCTCTTTTCCACTTAAATCTATAACCAGGCAGAGGCAAATTCAGTGACTGAACAGGAAATGAAATTTTTTTAATTTATTAATTTATTTATTTGCAAGCACGGAGAGGAGACAGAGAAAATGGGCACGCCAGAGCCTCCAGCTGCTACAAACGAACTACAGGTGCATGCACCACTTCTTGCATCTAGCTTTATGTGGATACTGGGGAAATCAAACCTGGGTCCTTGGAACCATCTCTCAGTCCAGCATAAGGAAATTTTATCCTTTGATTAATATAGGCCATAGAAAAATTATTTAAATCAGATTTTTAACTTTAGCTTTATGGACACATTGGGGAGAAATATTTTGTTGGAGTGGAGACTTCTGTGTGTCTCAGGATGTTGAACAGCTTCCAGACCTCTGCTCTCCAGATGCCACCTCCCCCATCAGGTGTATCAGCCAAAATACCTCCCTATGTGGTCACAGATATGCCCTGAGAATCACTGATTCACAACACAGAGTTTAGAAAGTGCATGGAGTTAACACATTTACTCATAAGGTGTCCAGCACAGCTGAACATCTCAGAGCATCCCACAGAGACAGGCTTCTATAAAGTTCAGAGCAGACAGAAACGCTCACTCTGCAGACAAGAGAAGTAAGAATTTGGGAAATGAGAAAAAGACTAGATCCTCCTCTGGGAAGAACAAAGGGCAGGGCCAAGGGTATGGAGGGGCCATGGGAATAGAATTCTCAGTGAACAGATGCTTTCTTTTAGGAGCCAAATTTCTCCTTATGAACTGGTCACTCCAAACTTCTAGCCTGTGCCTTTTCTCAACAATATCAAGGGACTATCTCACCTCCCTCAGTCCATAATATAAATCCTTTTAAAAATCCATATTTTTAGCCAAATCCACCTTTCTCCTGGGCTTCAATCCCACATAACAAACTTTCAATTCTACATCTCTCCTTGGAAGACTTATCAATATGCAACAGAAGTTGAACTCATTGTTACTCCCCCTAAAGAACTCTTTATTGGAGAGGGGAAACTGTCTATAAGTGTTCAAAGTGTGTCTGAAAGTCTTTGGCTGAACCGTCCCTGGACCCCTGAATCTACCAGTGTCTGTCTCTCATCTATTCTCTCACCTAAGTACCCTCAAACTCTGTTTTCTCCGTGTTTAGTTGACAGCTCATCATTTCCTGATGACATTCCTTGAACAGTTTCAACTCTCAGTGCACCTTGCCTAACACACTATTTCTCTGCATTGAAACAAGTACCATGTGCATCATCTAACCAATAGCTTACCCAACTCCTTCCATGCCTCTCCAGGGCAGAGAACCCAGCCTCATCTCATCTGCCCCTCCAACCCTAACTCGGCTAACACTGTCTTGTGGCTGTTCTTTCTAAGTGCCTTTCCATGACTTCCCCTCTCTTACCCATCACATGCCTACCTCCTTCTTATTCACTAAGTTATCCAAAGAAATTATCAATTCTAAAGACCAGCCTTGAGACATCCAGTGTGAAGCTCAATATGCCTTCTACGTACATATATTGGGAATAATGTTCCCTTTTTAATATATTTTAATAATCCAATTATTTCTGGTTTCCAACTTCTCCATGAGCAACTTAAAGATAATGTCTATATTCTGGGCTGAAGAGCTGGTTCAGCAGTTAATACACTTGCCTGCAAAGCTTAATGGCTGGGTTTAATTCCCCAGTGCCCATCTAAAGACAGATGCACAAGGTGGCACATGCCTGTGGAGCTTGTTTGCAGTGGCTGGAGGCCCTGGCATGCCCATTCTCTGTCTGTCTCTCTTCTATCTTTCTATGCTTGCAAATAAAATAAATAAATACTTTTTAAAAAATAAAAAAGATACTGTTGGGCTGGAGGAGTGGCTCACCGGTTAAGGCACTTGCCTCCAGTGCCTAAGGCCCCAGGTTCAATTCCCCAGTACCCACATAAGCCAGACCCACAAGGTGGTAGCCCTGGTGTTCTCTCTCTCTCTCTCTCTCTCTCTCTCTCTCTCTCTCTCTCTCTCTCTCTCTCTCTCTCTCTCTCTCTTTCTCTCTCTCTCTCTCTCTGCTTGAAATGAATAAATAAAATATTTTTTTAAAAAAGATACTGTCCATATTCTAAACATATTGACAGAATGGGCACTTGATAACTATTGCCAAATGAACAAATGAAGTGCTTTTTTAAATAACTGTTCCATCTCTTCCTATTTTCTGGGCATCAAATTTAAGGTTTCTTTTGCAGTACACCTTGAATTGCAAAGCCCATCAACAAAGAAACTCAAGGATAAAGAATCAAATCCATCTTCAGGGCACAGACACATCCAATGAACCCAGAGCATCTTACAGGCTCTTATGTAAAGAAAATGTGGAGAGGAGAAGAATATACAGAGCTGAGTCATCCAAGGTTTTCTCTCTCACAATAGAAACCCTTGGCCTCAATAGATTTTCCTCCTCTAGAAAGAGAATGTTTTTTCTCCTTTTTTATACTAACTTCCCTCACAAAAGCCTCAGAAAAGTTTTATTCTTTACAAAATTTGTCTAGGGGAAGAAGAGAATTTTTTTTCTCAACTCACATGAATAATAGGATCAATTTTTAAATGAGATATTCCCAAACCAGTAGCATATAAAACTAAAAATGAGAAAAATGGGGTACCATCATAAGACTTGCTCATGTAATATATTTAATTATTTAATACAGAAAATATTTAACATGAAAAATGTATCTAATTATTTAATATGGAAAATATATATTTTAAAAACAATTTTTATAAATTATATGTTCAAGTTTGCATATAAAAAGCACTTATTTTCACTATAAGACCATTAATACAACACTATAATGATCATCAAGGCAAGCTAAGGAAGTTATCCATCCCAAAATTCAAATTTAATAAATGCATTGTAGACGTTTTGTTACTCATTTTTGACCAGGCAGTACCTTGCCTAACATCTCTTAGTGGGAGGCAGAGCACCTTGCTACAGAAGCCAGAGAGTGCTTCCCCACTACCTTGAAGCAGAGCCCAGACTGGGCCCAAGCCCTTTCAATCAGATGAAAGAGGCTGGTCTTTGAAGCAACTCAATTAGGATATATATAACATATATATATATATGTTAAATATAAATTTATATATAAAACCTATATATATATATAGCCTATAGCACATAACCCTTGTTGGGAGAATGACAGAAACTCAATGCACTTCTAGGCATGGACAGAGGACAGGAGTCAAGCTCCTGGTGGTAGCAGCTAGTTCCTACGATTGGGGGTATGGGCAATGTCAGACAGAGTACATGTGCCCAGGCTCCTAGCAATGGGGGTCCCCTGAAGCTCCTCTTACCATTGTTCCTGGTTTCTTAGCCTCTGTGCCTATTTCTCAGCCCTCACAGGGGTCCCTTAAGCTCTGCAGCTTTTCTTCCTTAAACAGCCTGAGCCAACTTTTGTTGCTCGTAACTAAAAGCTCTGATACAAAAACAAATAGTTTCTTTCTATTATTTTTTTTCTAAATTACCCTTAATAGAATAGAGCACAGGGAGAGAGGAGAGAAGAGAGACAGAATTTTTTTTTTTTTTGCATTGACGCTTTGAGGCAAATGCTCCCTGAGGGTCACCTGCATCATAGTGGTGTGAAGCGAGCCTCATCTGGTTGCATTAACAAAACCAATTTATTATTGTGGCTCTAGTCTTTTTATTGTTTAAGATGAAATTAAAGCTCGAGTCACAGGAGCAGGTAAGTTCTAAGTTACAGAGAATTTGAATTGGTTACTTGGAAATCAATCCTTCTTGAAGAAAAGACAGGGTATAGGAATTCCTATGCCAAGTATACCCAAGAAGACAGAGGCTCTGCGAAGTCCTCCAAGCTTGCTGTTTACTCAGCGATAGAATTTGTTCCCCATGAAAGCAAGCGTGTGGCCATTAATCTTCTTCCCTTTCTCAAGAGCTATTGTTCTCCTGACCTTTCTCAGCCCACAGATGGAAATTCCTCCAGCCACATACCTTGGTGAAGAAGCTACAAAAGTTCTCCCCCAGCAGTTCCTCCCTGTGGAGGAGGGAATTAGATAAAGCTTTAGAGTGAGTGTTTAACTGAACTGCCATCTGACCAACACTTGATTGCAAACCACAGCGCAGGAAACGCATCCCCAGATGAATGGCTGAGCGACATCCTGACCGTGATTACGGAAGGACAACCAGGGACTCAACGTCTATGTAAAACTGTGTCACATTTTCTTTTTTAAAACTAGGTCGTCTTTGTTTTATCCATGTCTGCAGGGGATGGATTTTCCACTGTACAACTGCACAATTAGAAGAAGAAATCTTTGGGTGGAAACATCTGAGATAATGGTTTTTCATAGGGGCATTCTCGAATCCTTCATGTCTGTATTCTCTGTCCCTTCACAAATGCAAGTTAGGAAGTCTTTTCAAACAAAATTCTCAACAAATTAGGTCATGTTTTCCATGGTACAACTCAATCTGGGTGTGAATCTGTCATCTTGTGTTATCTGTTTCTTCCTCGGGATGGACTCCACATGCCAACCATCCTACTCACCAGGGTTTCCTTGCACACGAATATCAATCGCATGTTTTAGGACATTCCGAGTCTGCCTAGCCTCCACAAGGAAAGGCCCTTCTGCTGGGCTACCAGGCGACAGTCCCTTCCAGAGGGCACTCTTCTCCTGTGCCCACCCTTCACCTCGCACATAGAGAGGCACAGGCCTGGGATGCAGTTGAACCTGGGTTTCAGTTCGGTTCTGCCTCTGTCCATGGAACCACGGGCAGTGAGTGCACTTGCCACTCAATGTCATCAGTGTCCCTGCCATTGAACGCTCATCTTACACTGATGTTTGTTTAACCCAGCAGCCATCCTGCTCAATAACGATACCTTAATATCACTCAACAGCAGATCCTGCCTATTTTGTCCACTAAGAGGTAAAAATCTCCTTGAGAGTTTTGAGACTGTGGAAGCATATGAAACTTTCCTGTATTAATCCTGACCTTGAGGAATGAGCTCTCTTCTTCCAGACATTTGCACCTACAGGAAGCAATCACTTAACCTGAAGGACACAGACCTGTTTTATTCAGGGCAAGGTCTGGGGATATGAAATCTGCCCTGAGTTGACCTCCACACGGTGCTTAGGAGATACTCAGGACAGAGCCTCGGAAGGGAGTATAAATTCAATAACCTTTAAGAAGACAAGCAAGTCCTGCCCATTTGAGAGTCAAAACTGGCAGTTTCTCAAACACTGAAACTCTTAAAAGGAAAATCTTAGACATGGTACAACTACATTCATGGCAAAGTTTTCTGATTCTAAAATTTTAAAACAGGGAAAATAGATAAGTTTTATGTGTAAGAGAAATCATTTGTCTAAACAAATTTCTAATTTCACTAGTAATCAAAGGTGTTTGCTATTTATAGGCATTTTATGCTTCATCTCATGGTATTTTCTTAATTTCCAAATATTTCAATAACATTTTACATATAAAAGATTTTAATGACTAATCTACAGTAAACTGCATATTATCTCTCAGAAACTTGTTGTCTATAAAGATTACTGATGATCTGTTAAACAATTAGATGGAAAACACCAATATGAATTGGGTTTATTTCAGTCACTCTTACAGCCAGATCTGTCAAACTATCACAAGATATATTACCACAATTCTGTGTGACCATGTAGAGCCGGAATTCTAAGAATTTTGTTTTTCCTCACATTAGTCTTATTCCTATTTAGTAGAACAATTTGTTGATGGTGGAAGATTTTTACACAGAGAACTTAGAAATCAGTAAGTGATGGCTTACTGAATTTACTCAGATGATATAATAAATCTCAGACTTGGCAAGTATAAACACAGAAAAATACCTTGGTATTTATAAGATTGCAGAAATAGGGTTCACATAGGCAACCCAGTTCCAAGAAGAGGACCTGACACCCAAGCAGGAGATGAACCACCCCTAACCCATCATGTAGGACCTGAAGGAAACCTTTGAGGAAGTGGTGAGATGAGCAAGAGAACTATCTCCACAGCAAGTCAGACAACCTATGAAAAGACAATGGAGACAGACACTGAAGATACCCAACACAGCCCAAAGCGGAAACCCAGAGACTCAAGATCTCAACAGTAAAGAAGACTTAAAACTCACCCACCACGACTCCAGGACATTTGCAGAAGGGGGCACAAAGATTGTTAGAGCCATGGTGGGGGAGAATATCTGGAGTCATTGCCCCCCTCAACAACAACACATGTAGGAAAAACTGGCTACTGCAGGTACAATTCATAACCCCCTGCCCCATGGTCAGTATGCCCACTGAGGAGGGCTCCCAGAGGGTTGCAGACAGTGAAGAGGGAAATGGGGGTACCATCACAAGACTTGTTTATACAGTGTATCTAATTACTAATGATAAATAAGTTAAAATTTTAAAAAGAAGTTTCATAAGCCTGAGCACTGATCTTCTTCCCTTTAGCTTCCCAAGGAATCTATCCTGAATAGAAACAATCCAAATCCTCACCGTTTATGAAGTTGCACAATTTCCTTAATGGGAACAATCTAAGCAAACAATGAAAACCAGTTTAGACTACCATTCAGAAGGTTTTCAATCAGCAAAGTGGTCTTCAGAAGTAAGGAGTCCCAATATTAATAGGAGAAATGCATAATACTGCTTACGCTACATAGAGGAGGTCAGTGAACATGTCCTTTGAAATAAAGTGAGGCAAGAGAAACAAATCGTAACAGGTGCAGCATCACGTGCTTACAATCCCAGCACTCAAGAGGCTGAAGTGAAAAATGATCGATTTAAGGCCAGACTGGATAAAGCAGTGAGACGCTGTCTCAAACACTCAACGCGTTGCCCCAATAATTTCTCAGTGATATTTCTATCAACACTGGCTTCCTGTCTTCCAACCACAAAGTGGTCTGCTCAAGACTACATTGCTGAGCCTGCGGGGAACACAGCCGACCTTCTCCACAAAATTTGCCCTTTCTAGGCATACAGTTTCATAGCAGATTACATCACAACTAAAGACCCTAATAAAAGGTGAGCCTTCTTTTTTGATACGTTGAACACGATGGATTTGTCCTAGGTACTAACTCACAAAAACAAGTGTATTAGTCTCTCCAAGAATTCTCAATCAACTCATTTTTATCATCCTTACCTTAGAAATGTCGGGAGCACTCTATGCTAGATATTCAAATATCTGACTTTAGCACAGTTCTTAACAATACTTTCTTATTTTAAAAGAAAATTATTTATATGAAATCATAAAATTTCGATTGCACTCCAAAAATCTTAGTAATTACTACTTAGGAAAGAAAAATTCATTCTCCATTTCTTTAGTCTTTTCTCTGCTTCCTACTTTTGCTACAATGAAAATGTGTTAGTAACAATTTAAAATCCTATCAGAAAAAAATAAGATTGCCATTCAGAAGTTAAAATAGCTTCTATTATGTTAAAAAAAGTAGAATTCTCCCCCTCATTATCATCAAGACTGAGTGAGTAAAACAACATCATCACCTGTTGAATAATCCTTGAAGTTTAAGCAGAGGGATCCCAGAAGTTCACTGTAAAGGCCATCAAAGATCTGGCAATAGTCTAGCAAACACTGTCTCTTCAAAATCCATAATAATCATTATACAGTTCAGAGAAATCTCTTTGTTAATGAGAAAACACGATGTGAATCGGTTTTTAATGACACTATTATAAATTCTCTTTATTCAGACTGTGTAAAAGTCATAAGGGTCAGGCAGAATTATAACTAGAAATAATCCAGATATGTTATCTAAATTGGAGAATTCAGATGGCCAAAATTCATAATATTACAGCTTTCAAATATTGATGAGTGTCTGTAAAAAGAAAAATTCCATGAGAAATGATGGACATTGAAAGAAAGGTTTTTGAAGAACAGAGGAATGTATAATAGAAACTTGAATGATGCTGAACAGAATAGCCAAACTGGTAATAGGCAATTGAAAAGATATAACTGAAGTGGAAAAATTAAAATCGTTTCCTATGAAACTAAAAATACAAAAGCAGATGCTCACTCCTAGTGCAATGTGGGAACACATGAATATTGAATTGTGTTACTTATTAATAATGCATTTAAAGCATCTTAAGATCCATAAAAGAAACTCAGAAAGAAACTGCAACTTTTCCAGAGATGATGGTACATTCTCTAAAGCAATCAAAATGGAGAATCTTGACGGAAATTTTAAAGAAATAGCCCTTCCTATAAAGTGCATAATGTAAAAAAAAGTGTATAAAGAATATAAGAATGTGGGTGTGATTGTTTTCTTTAATTCACATATCTGAAGAAATGAGATCTAGCTCACACGTTTCACTCTTCCTGGTTGTTTACAGATTTTTAAAATATGCAAAAGAAAGCAGGAAAAATGATCAAAGTAAACTATTATCAGACGGCTACAATTCACATATGGCTCATAAAAATTTTTCCATCCACCTTCACTTAAGACAGTGATACTTGTGACAATGCTAGAGTGTCATACTTAAACTTGGATGGGTTCAAGTACATTTCAAGGTTAGCATGAAAATTAAAGAATGCTTAAGCCCTGGATTCGCCAGGTAACATTCTGGCATAGTGAACCCAAAAGTATGAAAGAAATAAAAGTCCATTAGAAGTATAGAAAATACATTCTGACACCAAATTGGAGAAAAACATACACACACCTTATCAATACAAATATTTATCAAAGTCTCTTACTAAATTTCAATGTAATCTTTAAGTGATCTACCAGTACTAGGGTCTCCATAATAATGGATGTATTACTAGCCTCTTCAGGAAGGAATGTGCTGGAAAAGGAAGGGTTTGGAGGGGAACTCTCTGAAGACAAGCCTCAGGAGAGCAGCTCCAGTGACATTTCCCTGGGGAATGATCTCTACAGGAGCTCGAGAGACCCAGTGTCCTGGAGAGCAGAATCTTAAAAAATTAGCAGAAAGTGGAAAAGAAAAAAATTAATTAAAGTTAGTTTTAATTAAATCATTCATAGGATGATTTTTAAAACAATTAGTCTCTAAGTGAAAATGGGCTTCTGAAGTTATTTTTGTCATAAAAAAATGAGCATCTATTGATCAATACACAGTCATTAGAAAAGCCTGTAACAAGTAAGGTTAAACAATTACAAAAGATATATACCTGTATCTTATGTGCATAACATATGACATACTGATTATCTATATACATCCATATACGTATGTATATCCCTACACAATGTATTTTACCCTCTCCTTCTACCTTTATCTACTTTGACTTTATGACAGTTACCAGTTCAAGTTGCTCAGCCTTACTTGTTGCTGTTCTGTTCACAATAGATATAAAATTGTCTTCTGGGACCTAAGGAACCTATCCAGATAGGAGCTAATGGACTTCCCCAGGCATTGTGGTAATTGTCACCCCTGGAGCCACACAGTAAGGGCTAGGAGCAGCCCCTCTTCTTTTTTTGGGAAGATTTATAGGTGTATTTCTTTTTTATTATCCATAATGAGTTACATTTAATGGGCAAACAATAAGTTGTTATCCCCAGTTCCCCCAATGCCCCTCTTCCCCATCCCCAATCAGCTGGACATCCTCCTCCGTGGACAGTCTGGATCAGTCCTTGGGCCAGGTTCCACTGGCCCTAGTAAGTTGTTACTGAGGGGGGCCATGTCTCTGGATATTCCCCCACACACACCATGTCTCTCACAATCTTTCCACCCCCTCTTCCGCTCAGTTCCCTGAGTCGTGGTGGGTGAGTATTAAGGCTGCTTTATTGTTGAGAATTTAGGGGTCTCTGTACTTCTGCTTTAGGTTGTGTCAAAAATCACTGGAGTCTGTCTCACTGGCTTATCCTGTGTTGACTGATTGGCTGTGGCCCTGGGTCACTTGTTCATCCCATCATTCTCTGTAGGGTTTCATATGGATCCTCCACGGTAGGTCTGGGGTGGCTCCTCTCTTGCCAGGATGTCAGCTATCGGCCTGTGGTTCCTTGGTAGGGCTGGATGAGCCACAGCTCTCTCACAGCATTCTGAAAGATACAAACAGAGTCCTTCATTGGAGAGTGAGATCAGTATAGGTTAACTGAGTTACACATTTCTGAATTAGCTCGATTCTATTGTTAGTAGCCCTTCCGTCAATCTCTAGCATAGTGCATCTCTCATTGGGGGCCCAAGAGTCCAGCTCCCAGTGCATATCACCCTAAGTCCCCAGTTCCAGTTAAGGGCTCCCCCTCACTGAGTGGATTATTTGGCCGAAATTAAAAGCTGTTGATTGCCCAGGCTCCTCCATTGCACAAGTGCTCCTTTCTTGGTTCGCTGTTCTCTCCCAGTAGGAGGTATGGTCAGCCTATTCATGGCCTCAGACTGTGTTTCATGCCAGTGGTCTCTGTTTACTCCAGCTGTCATTGACCAGCTTCCCCTGACAGCTTATGCAGTGCCTTCCAGCACTGCACTTACTTCCCTATTCTGACAAGCTTCAACCCTCCCACAAATTTCCAAAACAGCCTTGGTCAAAACCACTGACCTAATTAATGCCAATCATCCTCTAATTAAAGGTGATTAGTTCCTGAAGTATGGCTTCTGTAGATGGTTCAACTTCTATCCCTGGTCTGGCCCCTCTATCAGCTTGGTTCCACTGACATACTGTGTCTCTCCTCATAACACTTACCTGATTGGGATTCAGGGTTGCAAGTCTTGTTTCCAATTAGGATGGAAACCCTGTGAAGAAAACCCCTGGCTTCCTATTCACCATGCCGGATCTGATGCCTAGCACGGTATTTGAAATATATCACATGTATTTGAGAAGCTTCCTTGCACTAAATTCATATGAGTCACTTCATCAGTAGAGTTACCTTCCTTCTTGCTTTTTTAAACCAAATTTGGCTGGCTGATTAAATAAATATTTTAAATTACGACCAATAAGAGCACAACAAAAAATAAGATTTATCAGCTGGAAAACATGAAATAGAGTGTTTGATATGTAGTAATTCACTAAAAGTAACTGAAGAAAACAAGGGAAGCAAGTTACTAAAATATTCACAGGATTTGAAGAGATTTGTTTTCATCTATTTTGCAAAATAAAAAATTCATGAAAATATTGTCGAGCAAAGAGTTGATTATAATTTATTCTAAATTATTTAAAACCAAAGAAAACATAGCTGAGTCTTTTTAAAGCTTGAAAAATGGCAGAAGAAGATCTGAACAAGAACTGGAGAGATGGCTCGGCAGTTAAGTCATTCTTCTGTAATATCTGATGACCCGAGTTCGAGTCCCCGTTACCCACGTAAAGTCAGATGCTCAAAATGGTGAGTGCATCTGGGGTTCGTTTGCAATGGCTACTGGCCATGGCACCACACCCATTCTCATTCTCTCTCTCTCTTTCTCTCTCTCTATGTCTCTCCTTATTAATTAATTAATTAATTAATTATCCTAACAACTTAAGAAAAGTTTTTTTCAAATGCCTTACATACAATGAAACTTACTAACCCAATTATGGAAGCTACACCTTCCCTCTGGCCAACAGTTAGGTAACATGGTACAAGTGGGTGGTAGTGCCCTGCCTCTGACACATTCTGTTAAAGTCTATACAATTCTGTTCAGACTGTCTGCGTTCTTACCTTACATCCTGTCTCTGAACCCCTTGTTACATCACCATGTTAGCTTAGGTGTCTTTAGACAGGGTCAGTTTCTCAGACTTTCTGGTTTCTAATAACCTTGCAGTTTGGAAGAAACCTGGTACTTTGTATAAATGACCCTCTATTTAATTGAACTCATGTGTGTTTCATGACTGGCCGGGAGTCACAGATTCGAAGAAGGAAGACCACAGACTTGCAATAAAGTCTCTCACTTGTGAACACCATGTGGCTACAGGTACTGACCTGATCATCACCTTGCTGGGTCAGTGTGTGCCATCGTCCCCCACGGGAATGGTCCTCATTCTCCTCACCTTTCCTCATTTTCCCAGAGAAGGTGGTCGCGATGCACAGCCTAAGGTGATGAGGTGTTCCATGCCACCCCTGAAGTAAGTCATCTACATGGAGAATTGCTGAGTCTCCTCCATATACTCGTCCGTTTGTTTATTTCACAACTTTCTCATGTCAGTTTCACTCTGGAGTCTAATCCAATCCAGCATTATGGATCCATTTCAGTGCTATATTGTTCAACTTTGCCCTCTGGAAGTTCATTTGATTCCTGTGAGCTTTGCACACGCTCCCATGGGAGCTGTTTGGTCTTTCATTTTACTGGTTTTAGTTCTGGTTTTCTTTTTGAGCATTTGTTACCCCAGTTATTCCTTTTCCTGCCCTCCACACCAATTTCTTCTGGAAGCTCTGGTTCCTTTGATTGGAGAATGATATTAGAAACCAAGATCAGGGGTCTGAGTATGACCAGTACCATTGAGGGTCATTGCTTACAGGGCTTCTTGGCTGGCAAAGCAAGGAAATGGATTGTGCATGCCAAATCTTGCATATGCACAAAGCTAAAATACATCTCCATGAATACCAAGCAAAACATGATCTTGGGGGCTGGAGAGATGGCCCAGCGGTTAAGGTACTTGTTTGCAAAGCCTAATGACCAGAGTTTGACTCCCCAGTACCCACATAAAGCCAGATGTACAAAGTGGTGCATACATCTGGAGTTCATTTGCAGCAGCTAAAGGCCCTGGGCAACCCCCCCTTTGTCTTGGCTTGCAAATGAATAAATAAATAAAAGCATGATCTTGAACTCTAATTCATTACTACATATCATTAGTGAGAAGCCACCCATCAATCACTGTTCACTGTCAATACATATATGTATAGTAATTTCATAATTGTTAACTTGTACCCAAAATGTGTTATTCAAGGAGATGTAACATAGATGAAAAAAAACAAACAGCTATCGGTGGAAATCATTACTCAATACTCTAATTAGTATCCTGTTTCCACTTTGTCCATCAAATTTAATCCTGTAATACATACACCTATTTAAATTCTCAGTGGTGGTCAATTTAGACTAACATGCTTCAATGTCACTGGGCAGCCAGGACCTAGAAAATATCAATATTTTCATGTGAGAATGATTAGAGTCAATGTATGGAATCTTGCTTAAAGTACCACACTGCTCTTTTAAACGGATGTGTGCACAGCATTCTGTTATCCTCCTTAGCTTAAAGTATTAACTTCAGAGACTTGCAAAGGGATCAGGAGGTATTTTTGTGTCCTTCAACCATCTCTTCTATCGCCAGAGTGAAATCATTTCAAATTTTAAAAAAAGTAAACCTTTAGGAAAAAGTGTTCCTTTTCACAATTTGAGGCTTGATGTCTCTCATAAATTCATGTTTAAAAATGGCAACGTTCTTTTAATTATTGGAAACCATTGACCAGATGCTATCCAAACACTAGACTTAGTACGTACAATCTTCCCACCAAAACTACGAGGTAAATAGCACCATCCTCACTGTAAAGATGAGGAAAATGAAGCTCAGAGAAGTTAAATAATTTATCTCAAATTGAGTAGCCAGTAAAAAGCGATCTTCTCTGATTCCAAAAGCTGTACTCTTTTCTCTGACAGATGGGACGATACAAAGAGTATCCTGGGAAATCAGTACCCATAATACTCCACTCCTATTTGCCCAAGCATAGAGTTAAATTTAGAATGAAAAAATAACACATACACTCTTTCCCTAATTTCACTTGGGTCCTGCATAAGAAATAAGTTCAAGTCCCACAAGGAAAGCGATTCTAAGAAATCATTTGAAAAGCCAGTGACCATTTCAATATTCATGGACATCATCTTTAACTCAAAATGAAAAACAAATCTGGTCACACAATACAGAGGTTCCCAGTGAAAGAGAAATCATAACTCACTGATCCTTTTCTTAGTGTTGCTTTCTGGAAAACTCTACAAGAGAATGTAAATAGATAAAGGATAACTTTAACATTAAAAACAGCATAAACAATTCAGACAAAGAGGTGTTTTAATTACCATTTGTTTATAGAGGAGACTAATTTTAATTCCCTTGCTTTTTATCCCTTGACAAATGGCTTATGATTTGTTCAGGCCAAAGAAAAATATGAAGTATTTTAAATAAATTAAAATTGTTTCTCGTCACACATTTAATTTAAATGACCTCATTGTGCTGAGGAGGAAGAAGAAAACACATCAACTATAAAACATGAATTCTTCAAATGAATTTATAAGGCATTTTAAATTTTGGTTTGTTTTATGAATAGACAACTGAATAATAAATTGGCTTTAGCATTACAATTGTATCATTTTGTTTATATAAGTAATAAAAATAAAGAAAATGTAATCTTGGATGAAGAAGACAGTATCTGTTTACCTGAAAGAGGGAGGGTGCTTGGTAAGTGTTCAGAAGCCCAGGGCTTGTTCATAACTAGGAAGAAAGCCTTCATCACAAAGTAGCCAAATAAGTTTGACTGCGAAAATTAAAATAGCTCATGTTTTCTCTAATATGTGGAATCTAGGTTTAAATATTCATACATATATATATTCCATGAAAGTGGAAGGGGAGGGACGTGGGGAAACAAAAATATGTTGATTAGGTGATGGCATAAAATAGGGAATACTTCTCCATTATAGCAGCTACTTTCTTGTCACTGGGACAAAATGCCTGACCAGGAGCAGCTGATGGGAGGAAAGGGTGTGTTTCAACTTTTGTGGTAAGAAAAGCTAGCAAAGCAGAGAGACAATGCTGACCACAGCAGCAGAAACCCCAGTGAGCCAGTCCTGAACACCTCCTCCAGCAAGACTCCACCTCCCAAAGGCCCTACAACTCTTCCAAATTGCCACCAATCAAGGACCAAGGATTCAAAACGCAAGCTGATGGTGTGTGTGTGGTGGGGGACATTTCATTCAGTCCACCACTTCTATTCAGGACTTCCAGAATACTAATAAAAAAAAAAAAAAGAAACTTATTCAATTAATCCAGTCATTCTTTTTATGCACTTTGGCTTTTCTCCATATAAAGTGTATTTTGTGACGCGAAATTTTATTTCTCCAAGCAGCAAGCACTGGAGGTCAAAAATATGTTAGAACATGAGTTGCTATGAAGATGATCAAAAGGCTGCCACACAGGAATTCCATGTCCGCCCAACCTAAAAGGAGATCCTCCGCAGCCCTCCTGGATTTCGGTCGGTTCCTGAGGTTTATATTAAAAGAAACTCCTCCATCAACAGATTTGCTTCTCTCCTCTCATGGGTGACTGCAGTCGCGGACATCTGAGGATCTGCCAAAGCCATGGTGGCCTCAGTAGACTAGATAAATTTGCTACTGTGAACAGACTTGTCCACTGAGACAGGTATTAAGAAAAGCGTACTCAGTAGTCTAGACAAGAACTTGAGAGACCTTGGCTCTCGGCTCTAACCAGAGACTTCTTTGACAGCTAAAACCTTCCTGATCCTGAGTCCTCCCATTTCAAAAAATGAGCAAACAGTCTTAAGAGACTTCAGCAGTGCACTCTCAGAGTTAAATATAATTTTAGCATGTAGGAATTCATAGTAGCCCCATATGCAGGCACTATCAAAAATTAGAAACAACTTACATGTTAATAAAATGTACTTTTTAAGTGACCTACATGCATTGTCATACATGTGTGTGTGTGTGCGCACACACACACACACACACACACACACACACACACACACACACACGGAAAAAGCAGGCCAAAGGGAGCAGGGTGCATTGGCAGGGAACCAGAAATGCACCAGATGGCTCTGCTCTGCTTTGTTTCTTCTCAGATGTAGGCAAGTAACCAGGAAATGTACAAGGCATCCCAGATGCGTCAGGTCCCCGATACAGATGTGCGGAAGACAGTGGGGGTCACCAGGAAATCAGAAGCCAGGGTCCTGCCCAGTAAGCTTGAGGTCAATGCTGCCCTGGCCCCCAGTCTGACACAGGTAGGTGACCAAAGAGCCAGGAGGAGCAGGCCCGGTGAGCTTGTGTCCAGACCTCAGGCCACCTTGTGTCCTCCAGTGAAGCCACTGTTCCATTCTGAGCAAGACAAAGGGATTATCTCCAGATGCCCAAACCCCAATGCAAAATAAATAATGCCAAAAAAAACCCAAGGCAATATTGGTTGTTTTTATGTCTTAGTAAGCTTCACTGCTGGAGGTCAGGAAGCTAGAATGAGGCTTGGAGAAAGGGGAAGCCAGGAGGGCTTAGGGGAGGGGAGAGCAGACAGGCAACTGGTGAGACAATGCAGAGGGTGGGAAGGTTTTAGGGAGGTAGGGGAAAGGGAGGGATGAGCGAAGGAGAGGTACACAAAACCAAAGATGGTATGTATTTTGAGAGAGAGAGAGAGAGCTAGAGATGTAATTTTCAACGGAGTCAAGCAGAATTGTTTACCTTCTCTTTCACCACAGCATAAAGCCACAATTCTCCCTCCACAGAATCCAGGCCATGGAGGACAAGCAAACGAGCAGGAAGGAGAAGACGCTGCTGAGCCCAGAATGTGCATCTTCCTCTAACAAACAGAAACCACACAGTCCTCTCTTTCCCACAGAAACGAGATTGTGCATGCGCTCAGGAGAGCCAGGAAGGTTTTCCACATGGATCCATGAGACGTGGGACCAAGTGCTCTGCCATGGAAGATTCTGGGCTGTCCCCATTACCACCAATCTTATGCTCACACCTAACACCATGCCTTGTATTTCTGTTTGGCTACTGAAAGAAGCCCTAGATTCTAACCACTGTCCTCTCTCTGCTGTTTTATAGGGAATAACCATCCAGTCACCACACAGAAACCCCTTGACCATCAGAGTGACCATCTGTCATCACAGAAGCCTCTGATCATAACCATTCTTTCTAAATATTCTTCCCTTATTACCATGTACAAAATCTTGCTGTCTACTGTCAACCTAATTTAGTGCATACTGTTTTTTAATTTTATTTTTGACAACCTCCTGCATGTATGAAATCTATTTTGATCATATTCATCCACTATTACCCTGCCTTCACTTTGCTCCTTCTTCCCAACTAATCCCTTCCTACACTCCTGTTTTGTTTTGTTTGGTGACCCACTAAGTTAAATTATTGCTGCTGGCAAGTGTTTAATTTATGGAGTGCAGGCAACTTATCATTGGTTACACCACTAAAGATTACGACTCCCCCACCAGCACCCAGCACCTGCGGGTTGTCCTCTGGAAGGAGAGGGGTTCCATAAGCGCCTTCCCCATCCTTGAGGAAATATTAGCCAGCTCGGCCTTGTGCAGGAAACCATAGCTGCTGCCCGTGTGTGAATGTAACAGCCATATTGTGTCCAGAAGACAACATCCACATCTCCTCCCCGCCCCTCCCCCTGGCATTCATCTCCTCCTCCACGATGTCCCTGAGCCTTAGTAGATTGAATCAGCTCTTGGGTTCTGAATGCTTGGTCCCCAGTTAGAGGCAATTCGGGAGGCAGAGTCTTTCTGGAGGCAAGTTCTGGGGTGTCTGCCCAGCTCTCCTTGCCAGAGTTCAGCCCAATCCCCTGTTGCTGTTGTCCACCTGCTGGGCGAGGAGGTGATGTCCAGCCTCTGATCATGCCATCTTTCCTCTGCCATGATGAAGCTTCCCCTTGAGATTGAAGGCTAGAATAAACCCCTTCTTCCCATCAGCTGCTTTTAAAGGTGTTTTGTCCCATCAATGCAAAGGTGACTAGAACAGGCTGATACAGATTCCCATTCAGGACTCTGCACACAATTGTCACTAATTCTCGGCACTTTCACCGGCTTTGCATCTCTGCATGAACCTCTGGCCACTGAGGAAAGAAAGTCTTTTGTGATAGATGCTGAGAGCAGCTCCAACACACGGGTATAAACATAAATATTTAGAAGGTGGTTTGACAACCCGTCCACTTAGCTTAACAAGAGTAACAGTTTCCCCCCAGAACCGATGAGCTCCCCAGCCAAAGACTCTTGGGTAGGAAATGGAATCAGCCTAGATGTCCATCATTGATGATAAGGAAGGTTTGGTACATATACCATCTGGGACTTTATTCAGTTGTTGTAAAAATGAAATGAAAATTTCAGAAAAATTAAAGGAACTGGAATAAGGTAACTGGGGCCCAGAAAAATCTTGAATTATCTCTCTCACATATGAATCCTAGTTTTGAATTTTGAGATGTGTGTATTTAAGTTGCAGTGAGTCTACAGAGGTCAGGAAACTATCTTTTTACCAAATGCAAAGACATTTTCTAAAATCCTCCTATGTTTGTGCCCTCGGGCCAGAACACTGCTGACCCTTCACTGTTGTCGTTACCCACAGAACTCAGAATCCCTTTCCCTCACTCCCGAGAGACCTTACTTCTGGCCTCTCCCTCCGCTGTCCGCCATTCGTGATAGTGTCAGTTTTCACATCACTTGTACCTCGAAAGACCTCCTTCCCTCTTCATTCTCTGTCATTGTCTCCAGAGCCTCTGTCTGCTGCCACACCTCACTCACCTCCTCTAGGTCATATTTTGATTCTTACTAATCATTCACTTTCTTCAAGGCCCAAACTATTCATTAGGAACAAAATTTAAAGGGTCCGTCTGGTGTTTTACTTCTTAAGTGCTGATTTTACTCCTAAGTTGGCTCTGATTTTATTGTCTATCATTTTATCGTCCTATGTACAATCCTAATGCCCTTACCATTCTATCTTTTTATCCTACAAGACTGCAAAATCTTAATCATGATTAAATCCAATCTCTGCCCAACTCATTCTTCCCTGGGGAGTTGCATGTGTCTTAAGAAAAACACACAACGGTGCTGAGTGGGCCCTGGGTTGAGGACCCCAGCCCCCCAGTGAGGTTAGTAGCTGACCCTCTTCCCAGCCTCTCGTCTCCCTCTAAGCCCTCGCCTGATGGCCTTGTCTCTTCTCAGAGAGAACTAGATCGCGCCTGATCTGTTAGTTCATCTAGGATCTCATCTTGATCCGCTTCCTGAGGGTTTAACACACTTGACTCCATCCAACATCCTGCCCATTCTTTCAGCCACTTGCCCTGTTTCCAAGATGTTACCTGCTTTATGTTCCAAATCACTGGTGACTTTGTACAGCATATTTTTAATGATTGATTGATTGATTGATTGATTGATTGATTGATTGATTGATTGATTTGAGAGAGAGTGAGATAGAGAAAGAGGCAGACAGAGAGAATGGGCAGCCAGGGCCTCCAGCCACTGCAAACAAACTCCAGACACATGTAGCTCCTTGTGCATCTGGCTTTATGTAGGCACTAAGGAATCAAACTCGGGTCCTTCTGTTTTGCAGGCAAATGTCATAACCACTAAGCCATCTCTCCAGCCCACTTACAGGATTTTATACCGTGCTTCCTTATCATCCTCATCTCCAGGTATGAGCACCACCCAGGCCTCAGTCTCCAAGCTTCTGCTCTTCTCTCTCTTCTTTCCTCGGCTTCTGGGTTATTTCATGACTCCCCATGGTTCTAAACACAGTAAGGAGACAAAGACATTCTCAACTGAATGTCAGGTGCATATTCCAAGCACCCACTGGACATTTAAATTCTCCAGTCCAATTGGAGTTCTGAGGGTTAACATATCACAAATTGGTTGTTTTATTCAATATTACAAAATAAAATCTTTTCATTCACCTTCCTCTTTCAGTTTCTCGGTCACACAAGAGAAAACCCTTGCAGCCACCTTTGACCTCTTGACTCACAGCCAGTGAACATGCAAGGCTCTGGTTCTGCTCTTCTCAACACTCCCCCCACCCCCACCCCCAGTCACTTTCCAACAAGGATTCCTTCCCAAGTCTTCCCAGACCAGCAGTGGAAACAGGACCTGGAAACATGTCAGAAGCATACATTTTTAGGCCCTGATCAGATTTGCTGACTCCAAACTCTGGAAATAACCAAAGATGAGCTGAAGTTTGAGCACGTCTTCCCCGGAGCAAGACACTGTCAACTTTAATCCATACTGTGCCCAAGGACGAAGTGACTTCCCTCCCATTCCGGCCTCCAGTGGACCATTCCCCACACAATAGTGCTCAGTTTCAGATGAGAGTCAGTGGATGTGAGTCCTCCCTCACTTTACACTAACACTGACCAGGGTCCCTAAAGCCATCCATCATTTGGCCGCAGTACTTTGGGATCTGATCTCCAAACCTGCCTCTCTTCGTTCTGGCCCCACAGGTGTCCCAGACTCAGGTCAAGCACACGCCCAACTGGACTATTCGCTCTGACCATTTCTGCTGCTCAGACTCTTTCAGGCAAATGCCCCAGTTCTTTCATTCTCTTTCCATCTGTTCCAGTGTCACAAAGAAGACAGGCCTTCGTTGTCCACCTCGTCTGGAATCCTGCCTTCCACCAGTGAGTCTAACACCTTTTACTTTTCTTCATATGACTTATCCCACCTGACACAAAACTTACTCATGGGTATACCTGAAGACATTTGAGCTTAGAGTTGACCAAAACCGTTGATATTCAGAGTATAATCTGCATTCACAGATGAGATCTATACAGAAGAGTTACACTCAAAATAGCTTCACACCAATCCCCAACTCTATGAATGCAATGCACACAAAGGAAAGTTATGTTGGGGTAGAAATTGATCAATCTCAGCTAGTGAATAAACATAAGGATGAATATTAATAAAAGGAATAAAAGTGTTACTCCTGAATGTTGTATACCATTAGTCCTATTTAAGTCAGGGTGAAGGGATATAGTACTGTAATACCAATGAAACCACTGAGCTGATTATTGTTAATGGACTCTTCGAGGAAGCTAGAATAAACACTTGCTTACTAATCAACACCAAAGTATGTTAACTGTTGAGGAGAAAGGTATTCATATGTCTTTTTAAATCAGGAAAAAAAGATATTTTCTCATAACATTTATAACGGCATGAGGAATAATTCTATTAGTGATCAAGTTGCCTATTTCAGTATTCAGAATATTTTAGAGCCTAAACCTCAGTATTCTAAAATATTATGACTCTTTGAAACAAGAATACTAACCTTTCTTTAAAAAGCCAAACTGTAATATCAATGGTCAATTTAAGAATCTTTTCATCTTTGGTAACACTTGCTTTACTTCCTCCACTGGGAAGAGCAGATAAGAGTGTGATACTAAATATATTTTAAGGTGCTATCACAAATTTCAATAGGATATAAAATTTTACAAAGCTGAAATGAAACCAAACCATGTATTATAAGAAATACTTAATATTCCTACTTTTGAGGATAATCCACACATTTAAAGGTTTTAGCATTTGATCACAGCCTAATGTCTTGGACACTGATAATGTCACCCTAAAACAGTTACATGCTTAGTGAGCAATACTTACTGTTTTTCATGTGGAATCGTAAAAGGAATAAGAAAAATCAATGAATATGAGTCATGATTTCATACTTTCAGGGAGCTGTAATTTAGTCATATATTGGTTATTAAAAGCTAAATATCATTCTACTATTTAAAGTAAATATTCTAGTTTAGTAGATATTATATCTGTACTTTGACAAAATTGTGTTTGTTAATTTATCAAAAATTGATGGCTTAGTTGCCTTTTAAAGAATATATTACAACCCATTGGGACTACTAGATACTCCATTGATGATAAAGGGTGAAGACATGATTCCAGCTTCTAAACCATTTCTTTATTCTTCCAACCCATTAAAGTGTGTGTGTGTGTGTGTGTGTGTGTGTGTGTGTGTGTGTGTGTGTGTGTGTGTAAAACTTCAAGGCGTCTGAGCTCCTCCTTCTTCAAGGTAGGGTCTCTTGCTACTATAATCGAACTACCTGACTACAGGGAAATGGCAGACTAACTGGCCTATGAGCTTTGGTTTCTCCAGGCTCCACCTCCGGTTGTCATAGGCATGTAGGGATCACAGATGTATGTCCCACTTTGCATCTGCTGTTATGTGCATGCTGGAGATTTGAACTTGGGCCAGTGGGTTTTATGGCCAAACACATTTAACTGCTGAGTCATCTCCCCAGCCCAACCCATTAATTTCTATAATTTCTTTATAAAAGAAATTATCAATATAGAAGTATTCACAGTGAAGCAATTGCTCAAAACCAAACACCTGAAAAACACCAAATTAACTCCAGAATCTTCCATCTGGCTTGTCTTTTCCTAACTATATTCATGGCATCCTGCCGTACATTCTTGCTGAGATTCTAGTCCCAGAACTTTTCATTAAAGTGCAAGATGGTTACCTGTCTCATTCTGTTCTCCACCATTGGCCTTCTCGTGTACTACACCTAAATAACATGGTAACATTTCCAGCCCCACATGATTTTCTTGAACTTTATCACTTCCTATCAAGAAGCATAGCTTCTCTTAGAATCTGAATGGAATTTTATGATTGCCTGACTGAAAAAAAAGTAACATTAACGACTCTGAATGACTTCCAAGGTTTGCTCATAAAAGATTATTTGGCTTATACTTGTCTCTTTCTTTTAGGATCCAAATTCTTGGAACTCAGCCACTATTCTCTGATGAAGTCTAAAACTAGCCTACCTAAGAATACAGGTGCATAGGCTCACAAGGGAAGATCTTAGACCCCATCAGGATCCTCAACATGGCACAGGAGTGAGAAGGACTTGAGGTGATTCCAGGCTTTAACCTTTGAAGTTCAATGACAAGGAGATGGTTCCAAGGATCATAGTCTAAATTATAGCTTTGTGAG
>PVHP010010179.1:13859-48510 GCA_004024765.1 Zapus hudsonius | reverse complement strand
ATTTCTCTCTCTGCCTCTCTCTCAAATAAATAAAATACTTTTAGAATTAATCACTTAAAAAACATATGGATTTTTTTTGAGTTCTCTGTAAGTCCATGTGTTTTTTAAAATAAAATCTCAAACAGCCCCCTCACAAAATGGGGCACTGATCTCAACAGAGAATTCATAGAGGAGGAAACACAAATGGCCTTGTCCCATCTAAGAAAGTGCTCAGCATCCTTAAGCATCAGGGAAATGCAAATCAAAACCACAATGAGATACCACCTTACCCCAGTCAGAATGGCAATCATAAAGAAAACCAACAACAATCGTTGCAGGCGAGGATTGGGGGGAAGGAACCTCATTCACTGCTGGTGGGATTGTAAACTGGTTCAACCGCTATAGAAAGCAGTGCGGAGACTCCTAGACAGAATGGACATAGAACTACCAATGGACCCAGCTATCCCTCTACTAGGCATCTACGCGCAAGATGTCACATCTTGATGCAGAAACTTTTGTACAACTATATTTATAGCAGCTCAATTCATAATAGGCAAGAATTGGAATCAACCCAAATGCCCATCTATGGAGGAATGGACAGCAAAACTGTGGTATATTTACACGATGGAATTCTACTCAGCTGAAAGGAAAAATGACATATCAAAATTTAGGAAAAAATGGTCTGATTTGAGCAGATCTTACTAAGTGAACACTGAAAAGAACAGAGAATTGAACGCCACATATTTTCCCTCATATGTGGTCCTTAACCAGGATAACCGTAAACTCTACGCAGACTAGTAGAAAGAAGTGAGAGGTTATGAATGAGGGGTAAG
Source organism: Zapus hudsonius (assembly GCA_004024765.1). Lineage (NCBI taxonomy): Eukaryota > Metazoa > Chordata > Mammalia > Rodentia > Dipodidae > Zapus > Zapus hudsonius. Next base: position 47,698 of record PVHP010010179.1, on the reverse strand, counting down.
GGATGGGGGAGGGGAACGGCTTAAGCATGAGGCTAAACCAAATTAGGTTCAAAAACATAAAATCCTCACGCGCATACTGTAACCTATTGAGCAAGTAGTGGGCTTCGACTGGCAAGAGGGGCCGTGAGTAGTGGCGAGAGAGTCTAAGCCTGTGAATAATTGATCAGTCTGACAACCCCTGGTTCCAGTCACCGGTTCCTTCCCTCACTGAGCTGTTGACCAAAGTGACCTATGAGGTTCCAAAAACAAGACAGAATTCTGTCAAAGCCCTTGAATGCCCTCTCCAGGCCTGAGGCAAAACCCTGTTGCTGAAGAAACCACAGAATGCCATCGATCAGCATCAAGAGACCCTTCAAGGTCTGGAATGGTAGCCAGCCCCCAGGTGGTAATTAGTGTATTGCTGGAAGGCACTGCACAAGCTGCCAAGGGAAGCTGATCAACAACAGCTGGAGTAAACAGAGACCACTGGCACGAAACACAGTCTGCGGCTATGAATAGGCTGACCATACCTCCTACTGGGAGAGAACAGAGAACCAAGAAAGGAGTACTTGTGCAATGGAGGAGCCTGGGCCTAGGGGAGACAATCAACAGCTTTTAAATTCGGCCAAATATTCCACTTAGGGAAGGGGAGCCCTTGACTGGAACTGGGGATTCAGGGCGATAGGCACCAGATCCCATACTCTTGGGCTCACAAGAAAAGATGCACTATGGGAGCGACTGACGGAGAAGCTACTAAAAATAGAATTTTGGTAATCCAGAATTGTGTATATTTGTTAACCTAGACTGATCTCACTCTCCGATGGAGAATGTGTTTGTATTTTTCAGCGAGAGAGCTGTGGCCCATCTAATCCTACCATCCTACCATAGGCAGATAGCTGAGATCCTGGCAAGAGATGAGCCACCACAGTCACATCGTGGAGGATCCATATGGAATCCCGCAGAGAATGACGGGATGAACAAGGGACCCACAGCCACAGCCATTCAATCAACACAGGATAAGCCAGGGTGACAGAAACCAATGATTTTCTACACAAAGACCCCTAAGCTCACAACATTAAAGCAGCCTTAATACCCACCATGACTCAGGGAACTGAGCGGAAAAGGGGGCGGAAAGATTGTGAGAGCCGTGGTGGGGGAGACTATCCAGAGGCATGGCACCCCTCAGTAACAACACACTTGGGCCAGGAGAACCAGGCTGAGTACTAGGTTATCCATGGTCCCCTGCCACAAGGACTGATCCAGACGACCCACGGAGGAGGATATCCAGCTGATTGGGGATGGGGAGGGGGGGCATTGGGGAATTGGGGATAACAATTCATTGTTTGCCCACTAAATAATGTAACTCATTATGGACAATAAATATATATTTAAAAAAAACACATGGAGAGCCGGGCATGGTGGTGCACGCCTTTAATCCCAGCACTCAGGAGGCAGAGGTGGGAGGATCACTGTGAGTTTGAGGCCACCCTGAGACTACATAGCTAATTCAAGGTTAGCCTGGACTAGAGCAAGAGCTTACCTCAAAAAATATTTTTTAAAAAACATGGAGATAGGTCAGCATTGCTTAAGATGTTTTTTCTCCCAAAGGGTTGATCTATGGATTCAATGCAACCATAATCAAACTCCCAGAGGTAAAACATAACAAGCCTTTCTAAACTTCACAAAGAAAGGCAAAGGACTAGGACAGGTAAGAATTTGAAGTAGAAAAGTTTTAAGGATGTACACTATTGATTTCAAAAGGAATGGGGGGAGTGAGAGGAGGAATTGCCAAAGGACATGAGACAAATTTTGGGGTGATGTATATGTTTATCACTGAGGTGATGGTTTCCTGGATGCATTCTTATGTCAAAGCTCATCAAATTATTGATCTGTTTATATCAATTATGCCTCAATGAAACTGTAAAAACTGTTGTTCAGGGCTGGAGAGATGACTCAATGGTTAAGGCACTTGACTGCAAAGCCTAATGATCTAAGTTCAATGCCCCAGTACCCAGAGAAAGCCAGATGCACGAAGTGGCACATGCATCAGCAGACAGGAAAACAGCCTCAGAGGGGATAAGTGATGCGACCATGGTCATACAGACACAAACCTACATCCTTCTCACCCAGAGTCAAGCTCTTACTCTTTGGGTTACACAGAAATATTTTTCTACCTGCCTTTCATCCAACCAATGAGCACTGACAAGTACTGATCATACAATGCACCAGGCACTGTGCATGGAGAAGGGGATGCAGAAGAGACACAAATGTGCTACCCATAGGGACACACACTGCTGAAGCCAGCGTCCTGAAGTTTGCTCCTCATTATATCCCTGTCCCCTTCTCAAAATGAAGAAACAATTTGTGGATAGGTGTTCTGTCTAGACAATCTCCTCTACCCATCCTACTCTGGGATGGTTCTCATTTCTATCTTACAGATAAGGAAAGGAAGACACCAGAAAGAGAAGGTTAACCCCCCAGATAGGGAGGGATGGAACCAGGTTTCCCATGCAGATTTTCTTGCCTATAGGACTGTACGTACACACACACACACACACACACACACACACACACACACACACATATAACTGCCTGAAATCATGCAGTTGTTCCTGAAGCCAGAGCCCAAACAAATCCTCCTTGTCTTGCAGACAAAATCACAACCAGGCGCCAAGTCCCCGTGGATGAAAACAGCTGCTCACCAAAGGTTCTGTTTTGTGTTATTAATTCACTTAAAAGGAAATTTGGTTTCTAACCAGCACTCATATCACATCTATGCTAAAGAAAGGAGGGGAAAAAAGAATCTTAAAGTATCTGATGTGCTGCTGGCTGGTTTCTACAGCCAGAGCTAACTCCAATTCCCTTGGGCCCACCCCCACTTTTGGACAGGTCTTCTGAGCCCAGAGGGGAATCCACCCTCGACCCCCATCTCCATCATGTATAGGGTTGCAGGGAGTCCTTTTCCACTGTTTCCTGCCACAGAAAGGGCAATCACTAGGAAACAAAGAACAAATAACAAATGTGAACTTAGAGCAGCAGCAGAGAGAGGCAGCTGCTCCGGCTTCCGGTGCTGTCAACACACAGATGAGCCTTGTGCCGAGCCATCTTTTCCATGCCTTGGCCCCAAATGGAGGACACCTGCACCATCCGGCTGCTTCATTCTACTGTTTGAACATAGATGACAACAAGAGGGATGAGGGCTTTATTATTACTACCATTATATAACATCCTAAATGCACGCAGTGAATAAGAAATATGCTTAGAGCTGTCTAGGTCCCAGGAAATGGGTGAAGAACAATGGGGTGATAACTGTACAGACTTTGAACAGATAATTATTACAACCATACTATTGGGAAAGAGTGAAAAATGCTACTATCAAGGGCAGAGGGTGACTATAAGTAGGTAAGGGTAGGTTGTACCACTTTGAAGCTGTGACTACACCCAATCTTCTGAGGGCCAATTAGACACCTGCAGAGGATGGACTGGGAGCACTGGTATGGTGAGCTAGTGCAGGGCCAGGAGGTTATACTAGCCATTGGCGTCCACAGGCTATTGAAGGAGGATAGCCTGCCTTCTGCACAGTGATGGAGCCAGGAAAGGGTAGAAGCAGGTCAGGAACATGCCAGACTTTGGCTTTAGAAAGATGTCTCTGGCTCCAAAGGGGAGGCTGGGGGCCAGGTCTGATGTGGGGAGATGTAACCCGGCTATTGCCACTGAGGGAGGAGTAGTGGCAGTGTCTTAGCTGGGTGAAGCAGAGGGAAATAGTCTGAGAAACTGCCCAGCACATGACCTGAGAGATGGGTTTTAATGATGTCAGCGAAACCGATCTCTCCACAAATGAATGCACGCTGGCAGCAAGACCCCTCTCCTAGGGCCAGACACTGTGATTCCAAGGAGAAGCAAGGACACACAGGGCTTGTCCCACATCCAACACTGACCTCGGCTTTCTGGAATGTCCATGTCTTCAGACAACAGGCCACAGGGTCAGGTCCTGCCCCACAGTAGTGTCTCCCTGAACTACAGCGCCCCACAGCCTGGAAAACCGTAGCACTGCACAGAGCCCTCTGTTCCTAAAAACTGGCCTGTCACACACCAGAGCACAAATACTACACATGCTGGTCAGGTCTCTAACTCCACAAAACAAGAAGGTAGAATCAAGTCACTCACAGCAGTACCCCTCCTGGGTGTACAATGTCTCTTTGTCCCAAACATTTCTGTTCCCATTGCCCTACTTTTTCCCTAGCCAGATATGGCTTTTCCTTAAACCCCCACTGAACAGGTCCCCTCCAAGACAGACAGTGAGGGAGGGAGGGACATGGTCAGCACTGACCCAGACGCCCCTTGCCTGCCTTGCCTAATGCTGAGCACCTAGCCTGTGCCTGGAACACAGGGGAAGGTGCTGATGACACTCTGGTTCCCAACCTTCTGAATCTCAGGCCAGGCCTATACCTTTCTTCTGGGCAGTCAAGACTCCCTCCACACTGCTGTCTGCCTTCTTGCTCTGGTGCATGCCTTCCCTGTCTCCTCTTCTTCCCTCATCTCAGGAGCTGCAGTACCTGGCTGGTATCCCCTCTCACCCTGGCCTACCAGGTATCGTCTCTGCTCTGCTTCAGTTTCCCCACATCACAGCTATTACCCACAGGCAGTCAGTCACCAGAACTCCTCCATCTCCAAGACCCTGAACTCTGAAGGTGACTTCCGGGCTCCATCCCTGCTTCTGCAAGTCTGCTTTACCCTCATCTCCTCCTTGAGTCTTCCATGCTGCTGGCCCCAGATTCCAAAATCAGTGTCAACACCCTCCAGCCCCTCCTACTCCTAGGGCCTTGCGTTCTACCCACTTCCAGGCCCCTGGCCTTCCCTCTTTAACACCACTTCTCACTTTAACACCATAGCCTGCTTCATTTCTTGGCCTTTATGGTTGAGCCATAATCAGTCTCACAATAGGCCTTCCCCATCTCCCCATTGCCCTTCTTTCTACCCCCCTGGGTATTTAGACCCTGCAAAGGTCCCCTAACCAGCCTCTCTGACTCTAGTGGAGTCATCCTAAACCACAGATCTATCCATGTCATTTCTCTTTTAAAATCCCTCAGTGGTATGCTCAAATTCCATACCTGAACCCAGCTAAGCCTCCCTCCCCTGCCCCACTACTCTCACTGCTCAACTTAGCCTCCTAGAGGTATCCCCGCTCCTCAGAGGTACCAGGGGTCCTGCTCCTCCAGCTCTGTGCTGAGCCACTGAGTTTTGACATTGGACCTTAAGGCTCCTCTCTTGCCACCTTCTTGCTGCAGACCTCAATATGTACGTTCTTGTCCCTTGGGTCATGTCCAGGGTCTGGTAGGAGAGACTTGGGCACATTCTCTGTTATAACCAACTTAGTCTTCAGACACCATGTGTACCTGGCCTCTGTAGTGACCTGGGCAGCCATTTTCCTGGTCCCTTATTCAATACCCCCCCACACACATATATATGTGCATCCACTGCCTCTTACCCCCCACTCTACTTCTCGTCTGTTTATTTGAAAGTCTGCCTTGCGCTGGGCTGCAGCACGATCCCCTTCATCCTGGATTCTCCAGCCTTGGCACAGTAGACTGATGCATGAATGAGTAAAGGTGGGTCCAATGGGAATGGGGCAACATGGATCCCATGTGGCAAGGGTGGCAAGGAGACCAGAAGAAACATGGGCCTAGAACAGCTCTCCACCTTGCTGGGTCCAGTGCCTGCTGCTGCTCACTTTGCCACACCTCACCCACTGGACACCCAGACATTGCCTCTGCCCTAGCTGCAGCTGGCAAGAGAATTATACACTGACTTCTGGGAAGCCCTTGGCCCCCTCCAGTGTCCTGGCAATGCTGCCCTGGAGGAGCACAGAACGGGGAAAAGCTGGCTCACTTTTCCTCTTCCCTAGAATACCAGGCCACAGAGCAGCATTCAGTGCGGCTGTACATCACTTGTCTTCACGCCTGCCTGAAGCTCTTTGTCAATCCCACTCCATTCCCTTCTCACCAATGAGATAGAACCCCTCTCAATCTCCCAGAGCCCAGAGGCAATGTCCCCAATTCCACGACAGAGAGTCCCCACTTGAGCACCATAGTGCAAGTCTCTCCTAGACCGTGATCTGCTGGCCATCTGGACACCAGGTCTGAGGGCTGCAGGCACTCACTCCTACTCAAGTGCTGCCTCCTCCCGGGTGCTGGCTCCAGCGTGGGCTTCACTGAATGTCCTGCTGAGCACAATGCCCAGAGCCAGCTTCTACTCTGAGCAGGTGGGAAACAGTAGTCACAAATTATTTCTTGCACACAGCACTGAATCAGTTCTCACATACCGGCTACAAAGTAAAACCCAGAAAAAAAAGAAAATTAATGAATGAATTAACCCTAGAGTTGCCCCAAAGCTGTATATGAGGAAATGAAGCACAGGTAGAATAAGAAACTGTCAAGGTGTCTGAGGCAGGATGTGCAAAGCCAGGTGCAGCCCAACTTCACTGGGTCAGTCCTTGCCCTTCAGCACTGGGCAGTTAGTGAACAGCACTTTAGCTTTAACAGGCTCCTGGGCTGAGGAGAGCCCAGACCATGTCCATTTCTAGCACATTCTGAAAACATTGTGCTACTCCACATTGAAATAATGACAAAAGCAGTCTGATATTTAGGCTGGCTGCTAAGGAGCACCTGGGGGAGCTGCAGTTCTGGGGGCTGAAAATTGGGCAAAATGATAGATTTTGTGGAGAATGCCAGTGGAGATAAAACACTACCCTAAAAGGGACTCTCTGAGAAGGCCATTGCTGCTAGAATCCTAGACAGACCTCTCCCATAGTGTAGCCTGTCTGAGCCCTGCCACCCAGGCTACCCCTGTGGCAGTGGGGCTCTAGGCCATACTGTGTAGGCTAAATGCAGCTGTAAGCAGTTATGCCTCAAAATCAGACCTACATTAACTTGTCACTTCTCAATAAAAAATTGGTCGCTTGTCAAAGTCACCAGGAACCAGGGCTCCATAATCATGACTTCCGTTTTCCTTATGTTCTTCAAATCCATAACTCCACCTGCAAGGCTTCCTCTGAGTCCCGGGATAAGGCTCTGGTGGGTCCTCCTCACAAAAATAAGCAGAAGTCACAATGAGCCACAGTTCCACCTCCAGCAATCAACATCACTTGAAGATTCAAATCTGAGCTCACCCAACAGTGACTGTGCTTTGTGTGAAATGGCCATACCACAAAGCAAGTGGTCTGGTGATGTGCTCTCCTTGACATTGGACCTGACTGAACACTGTTGTAGCACCTCCCCTCTCTCAGTTACTTACTCTGCTACTCATTCAACACATATCTACAGAGCATAGACTGCATTCCAGGATGACAGCAAGCTTCCAGGGGTACAGACCTCCAGAGCCAGCAAGCATGGCCTTCCTTATCTGCCCATAATCTTCCTTCTCCAAAGACAAACACCTTTGCAAGGAAGGCCAAGGATGAAGGCCCATCTGGGTGTTTGAATGTGAGAAGGGAATGTAGTAGTTTAAATGGATGTCCCCCATTAGATTCAAAAGTTTATCAGTTTTTCTCCAGCTTCCTGGCTGAAGGAGATGTCACCTTGGTCTGGCCTAATAGGCTCCAGCCCTAAGGTATTTCTGAAGTGGATGTAAAATTCCATCTATACACATACAAGAGCAGTCTGAGCTCAAGCCTGAAGGTGCTGGGTGGGTTTTTCTCTGTGTGTTTGGATATGTGAAAGAGGGCCAGCCTCTTTTGCCATTCTGAAACTTCCCCTGGATCTGTTACTTTAATAAATATTTTCTTCCCCAAACTGCATGGTTGGAGATTCATCCCAGCAGTGTGTGGCTGACTACAACAGGAGAGAAGACCAAAAGAAAAGAATCAACAATGAACAGAATTACAAATAAATGAGAAACTTTAACTAGTAGTCTGCTAGTTAATAGCAATGCTGAAATTATTATTTTTTACTATATTATATATTGTGGAACAATGCAAAAAATATTGTCAGGGGCCAGGCATGGTGGTGCACGCCCTTAGTTCCAGCACTCGGGAGGCAGAGATAGGAGGATCACCATGAGTTTGAGGCCACCCTGAAACTACATAGTGAATTCCAGGTCAGCCTGTTCTATAGCCAGATCCTACAACAAAAAAACCTATATATATATATATATATATATATATATATATATGTGAACCAAAATTGTCAATACAAAATAAAAACTTGTAAAAATCAAGCGAATAAAGTAATGACCTAATAAAGGTAGATCAGAACTGGAAAGACCATGAATCAGTGGATGAGACACATAATGGAGTGTAACAACCACCTCAGCCCTCAGAGGCTTACAATACCAGCATCACTTAGGTTTGCAGAGTGATGCCACTTAGCTGATCTCTGTGAGTGCCCCTGGGCTTGGCTGGTTTGGTAAACCCTTGGCTTTGGTTCAGTGCAGGTCATCATCTATAATGTCCTCAACTGGGGACAGAGGCTGAATGAGCAATGGCTACAAGTGTGTCATGGAGAAGTTTCAAGAGGTCTATGGGAGTTTGTCAAGCCTCAGCATAGCATCTGAACGGTTGCTTCTGCCCATTTCCACAGGCAAAACCCAGCCACAGAACCAAGTCCAAAGTCAACAGGTTGAAGAAATGTCCACTAACCCCAGCAAGGATGCAGAGGGAACTGTGGAGGAATAATATCATTTACTCTAACTATGAAACTATGGCCTTTTCCTCTTAAGAGCTCTATCCACCAAAAAAGCATTATCAGCCACCACTCAGACTGGCTTATAAACATCACTCAGGAAAGAGACCCACAGCCCTGAAGGAAGGCCTGACCCTAGGCCACTGCAGCAAAGTTCAACACAAACCTGGGCATCTTGCTGGGCAAAAATCAAGGAAGCCATCAAAACCATGTTGAAAGAATTCAGAAGCCAATGTCAAAGGGCTCCCATTGGCCAAAGATGGGCCAGGTTATGTATCAAAAAGAATCTGACCACAATTGAATGCAGGATATATAAACATCCACGAGCTCATTTCATCTAAAAAACTGCTCATCAAAATCAAAACAGAATGGGCTGGGGAGACAGCCCAGTGGTTAAGGGCACTTGCTTGCAAGGCCTGATGACCCACGTGTAATTCCCCAGTACCCACATACATAAAGATGCAGAGTGGTGTATGTGTCTGGAGTTTTGATTGCACTGGCAGGAGGCCCTGACATGCCCCTTTCTCTTGCTTTCTCTCTCTCTCTCTCTCTCTCTCTCTCTCTCTCTCTCTCTCTCTCTCTCTCTCTCTCTCTCTCTCCCCTCTCTTATTGCAAATAAATTATAAAATTATTAGCCAGGCGTGGTGGTGCACGCCTTTAATCCCAGCACTCAGGAGACAGAGGTAGGAGGATCGCTGTGAGTGAGAGGCCAGTCTGAGACTCCATAGTGAATTCCAGGTCAGCCTGGACTAGAGCAAGACCCTACCTTGAAAACCAAGAAAAAAAAAAAAAAAAGAAGGCAGCAAGAACCAAGGACTCAGGATTTCACAAAACAAATGACTATTGGTCTTATAACTGTCTGCCGAGCTGGTTCTCCCCTTTGATTCCACAGCACCACTCCAAACCTAAGCAGTCAGAATCTCCAGTGAGGAAGCCCATGCTTCTGGGATATGTTTTTATTCTGATGCACAACCAGGGTTGACAGGTACTGTCCATAGGGCTCCTGACCTCCTAGGAGCCCAGGTCACTCCCAGTGTCCATCAACACATAACTATGCCTTATTCATGCCTTTCCCACTCTGGGGTGGTCTAGCCACAATATGGCAGACATCCCCAAGAGGAAAAGAAAATCCAGTTTTCAGTTTGCTAACAATAATAGCAGGAAGAAAAAAAGAGCTGAGGCAGCTCCTAAGGCCCCTTCTTTTAACTCTATGGCTTTGACAAGAAAAAAAAAAAAACAACTTTCATTTATAGCTAACATGTCATCAACTCAGAAAGTTCAAGTCTGAAATTGTTCCAGATACCTCAAAGCAATTGGTTCTGAATCCTCACACTGAATCACAGTGGCCAACTTTTACAAAAAAAAAAATGCTGACTGGGTTCCAGGAGCACCCAGAGATGCAGATCCCATGGCAAGATATCTCAGAGACTGAGATGGTTCTGAGGAGCAGCCATGATTGAAAGGCTCTCTACCAAATCAAAATATTGCTTAATATTGCTTTCATTTTTTTAAAATGTATGTGTGTGTGTGTGTGTGTGTGTGTGTGTGTGTGTGTGTGTGTGTGTGTGTGTGTAGACCAAAAGACAACCTTAGATGTCATCCTCAGGAACACTAACCACTTTTTTGAAGACAGAGTTCCTTACTGGTCTAGAGCTAACCAATCAGGCTAAACTAGCTAGCTAGTAAACCTCAGAGATCCACCTGAATTGTCTCTCCAGCCTTAGGATTACAAGCACACACCACCATGCCTGGCACTTTTACATGGGTACTGGAGACTGAACTCAGGTTTATAAGGAAAGCATTTTACTGACTGAGTCATCTCTCTCCAGCCCAAACCAAAATCTTAAAGGAAAACTATGTCCACTTTGAAATCAGGGCACAATCTGAATCAAGATGTTCCCTGGTGAAGTGGCCTCCATGCTGTGGTGCCCTGGGAAGAGTCTTGATCTGGCCCTTGTTGAGCCTCCTCAGTCAGCCTGAATAGTGACATGCGCCACTTGGCAAGATGGACCACCATGCTTGACATTCAGGATGAAGGTCAAAGTCCTAAATATCTAAAGGGCTCAGATAAAAGCTAAGAGAGAACATGAACAGAAATCACCTCAGCTTCCAGGTGTGGTGGGCACACTTATAATCCCAGCACCTGGGAGAAGGAGGCAGGAGGATCAGGAGTTCAAGGTCAGCCTTGGCTACATACTAAGTTCAAGACCAGCCTGGGCTACATGGGATCTTATTTCTGAAGAAAGGAAGAGCCTCAGCTGAGAATGAAGACAAGCATCACACAACTACTCCAGATAAAGGCTCCAGAGGTCGAGTTGTTAGATAGAAAGAATGAATGTTCCACATTAGAACAACTTTAGCCATTCACAGCTCAGCCTGCCAAACCCAAGAAACACAACAGACACATTAACACAAGACTGTCAAGTCTTCAGGCATATGCCAAGCCAGCCAGAGGCATGGTTTCTCCCCTGGTATAGTGAATAGGTGCAGTTCCTGGAAGGCCTACACATTGTCTGGCTCTGTGTTAAGAAATACAAGCTTCCTCAGTCTCCCCAGGCACCACACTGTAAAGCCAGGCATATTATGGGATCCACGCAATAGCTACAGCAGACGCTTCTGACTGACGTCCCCACCTGCATCTCACTCTGAGGCCAAGGTTAGCTCCTTGGCAGTGTCTACTCACTCTGACCATGGCTTCTTGGCCTCAAGTGACTGGGCCAGAACTTCACACATAACTAGGCCAGGCCAGGGTCTGTGGAATGTGGGCTTAAATGAAGATTGTGTAAATGTGGGCCCTTTGAGGAAGTTGAGTTGAGTCTTATGTGCAAACAGGTGAAAGGGCAAGTAAAGGGGGAGGGGAACAAAGGCAAGGAGCAGGGATGGCTTATATCCTGGGCTCTCCAGGTGCCAGAGCTCTGTGCCACGATGGCTATGCACCACACCCCTGTCTACCCTTGAGAAAAACTTCTCTTCTGCCCAGTCAACTTTTTGAAATGGCTTTCTGCTATTTGTTAGCAAAAAGGAAGAGAAATTAAATACGTTAGTTATATGTATTTATATCATATGTTATGTATAATATACATTATATAATATATAATAAATATAAATAAATAATAATCCTGGAAAATATCTAAAATACCATTACTAGTGTTGGGCTTTTCCTGAAATTTTTGTTTTTGAAGTCCAAAATCAACTCTTTTCCCTTTATCATTTAACATAATATATGTCTGTGGCAACTTGTTCCAAAAATAGAAACAAAGCAACCACAAGAACATGGGGTCAGCAAAAAGAAAGCTCTCTAGAAATGTCTCCTCAATGTGCCTTGTGTACAAGAAGTTCAGCCCAGCCAGGTCTCGGAAAGGCTCTCTAGAAAGCATCTCATCAAGGAGCCCTTCCTGCAATTCAGCCTGGGACAAAGAACACAGCCTCGCCGTGTCAGACACTGGGCAGAAGGGTAACAACTGCCCCACCGCCATCATGGGCCAAAGAGAGGGCTTGCTCTGCAGAACTCAAGCACCCAGCTCAATACCAGGCACCAAGGGAAATGGGAACGACTTTAAATGGATCACATGCACCTAGAGAGAAACACTGAGTCACTCTGACAGTTGCTGGCTGGACCATCTCTGGCCAGCCCTAGCATTAGCTGGAGAGTGTGAAGGACGAGTACAGACCTCTGGCTGGATGGCTTTAAACACGGGGATGTCCATCAGGGTGATTTGGCTCTGCAACAAAAGAGAGAGACACGGGTGTCAAGACCACTGCTGCATCACTTTAGATCTACAGAGCAACGCACAGTCACAGCTATGCGTCCCCTGGGAAACAAAAGGCAAGACAGAGTTAAAATGGGCTTTATGTTCAATGTAAATTAATGTTTAACTGATATATAAAAACACACAAGACATTTGACTTATCTATGAGGTGTAACGTGATGGTTCAATACATGTGTGCAGTGTGATGTTTGAATCATATAGACGCATCTGTCTGCTCAAGCATTTTCATCGCTTTATGACGAAGCATTCAGACTCCCACCGAGCTTGCCGAGGTGCAGTTGCTCCATTGTGTAACTCTACCATAGAACTCCTTTCTCCTCTGTAATCATAACTTATTACCCAATGATCAGCCTCTCCTTGTCCTCACCTTCTCTGTAGTCTCCCTGGCCCATGAAAACTGTCACTCTAGCCTAGCTTCTGTGAGACTGACCTTTGAACACTCCACATCTGAGTGGTACTTTGTCTCTTTGTGCCTAGCTTCACTTGACATAGTGATGTCCAGTTCCACCCATGTTGTCTCAGTTGATAAGATTTCAGTCTTTTGTGGCTAAGTAGTATTCCACTATCTACAAGTACCACATTTTCTTTATCTAGTCATAGGTCAGGGGAATTGAAGTCACTTCCGTTTCTTGTATATTATGAAGAGTGCTACCGTAAGCATGAGAATGCAGACAACTCTTCAGCATAGTGGTTTAATTCCCTTTGGATATACCCAGTCAAGGAACTGTAGGATGAGAGAATAGTTTCATTTTTAGTTTTTCGAGGATCTCCTCACTGTTTTCTATTTACACGATGTGGACAGTGTGTGAGGGTTTCCTTTTCTCTGCATCCTGGCCAGCACTTGCTATGCTTCATCTTTGGTGACAGCCATTTTTCCTGGTGTGAGATGGCAATGATCTGCATTCCCTGAGGACTCCTGATGCTGAGCACTGCCTCATAGGCCTGCTGGCTATTTCTATGTTATCTTAGAGAAATGTCTACTGAGATCCATGGCCCATTTATCCAGTCATCATGCCGTATCTGCTTAGATGGTTGGTTTGGGTCTTTGCTGTTGAGTTTTCTGAAGTTCCTGATGGCTTCTAGGTATCAAGCCCTCTGTCAACCTGTCCTTGTGAACACACCCCCATCCTGCAGGCTCTCGTTATGCTGCCAACTGCTCTCGTTGCTATGAGGAACCATTAGTCTGACATAATTCTGCTGGTCTGTTACTGACTTCCTTTTTGTGGTTTTCAGGTCTTATCCAAAAGCCCCTTGCCCACTCCAATCTCTCGAAGCATTTTCTCCTATTATTTTCAGTTTCAGGTCTTTAGTTTGAGTTGATTTTTGTTGTTGGTAAGAGATACGGCTAAATGTCTTAAATACCTCTCCCACCCCTTTCCCTCTTCATAAATCTTCTTTTTAATATTTTATTCATTTTCAAGCAGAGAGCTAGAGAGAGAGAGAGAGAGAGAGAGAGAGCCAGGGCCACCACCTTGTGGGTCTGGCTTATGTGGGTCCTGGGGAATTGAACCCGGGGCCTTAGGCACTGGAGGCAAGTGCCTTAACCGCTGAGCCATCTCTCCAGCCCTCCCTCTTCATAAATCTTGATCCACACCCTTCTTGAATGTGAGATGAATTTCCAACCTAAGCACTGAGCAGAGTTATTTGGAAGATGGGGCAGAGAGCAAGGGAAATAATTTTAATTTGTAAATTTTTATTCTATTTGGATTTTTAAGAATGAATTAGTAAGGTTGGAGTGATGGCTCAGCGGTTAAGGCACTTGCCTGCAAAGCCTAAGGACCTGGGTTCAATTTCCCAGTGCCCATGTCAAGTGCACATGCACAAGGTGGCACATGTGACTGTTCATTTGCAGTGGCTAGAGGCCCTGGCACACCCATATTCATTTCTCATTCTCTCTCTCTCTCTCTCTCTCTCTCTCTCTCTCTCTCTCTCTCTCTCTCTTTTCTCAAATAAATATTTTTAAATGAATTACTTTTCTAATTTTAAAAAGGTGTGGTACATTCAAAATTAGAATGATTAACAGAGATGCTATCTATAAATTTAAATATAACTTAAAACTGTGGTTTATACATAGAGGAAGTGGCGAGATGAGCAAGAGTGCAGCTTCCACAGTAAACCTGACAACCTGAGCCAGGGTGATGGAGACAGACACCAAGGTCTGGAAAGAAGGTCCAGCAGTTAAGGCACTTGCCTGCAAAGCCTAACAACTGAGTCCAATTCCCCAGTACCCATGTAAAGTCAGATGCACAGAGGTGCATGTATCTGGAGTTCATTTGCAGCAGCTGGAGGCCCTGGTGCACCCATTCCCCCCTCTATCTCTCTGCTTGCAAATTAAATATTAAAAATTTTTAAAAGCATTTCAAAGCAGAAGTCTAGAGGCTGTTAAGCACGCAAAACTAAAGCAGACTTAAAACTCACCTATCATGGCTTGGAACTTTGCAGAAGAGGGAGCAAAAATATTATAAGATCCATGGTGGGGGAATATCCAGAGGCATTGCTCCCTACCCCCCACTGTCTGCTGGCTTGCACAACTCATAGCCCTCCAGCCCATGGAGCATTCCAGCAATCTCATGGAGGAGGGCTCCCAGTGGAATGGAGGCAGGGAAGAGGGAAATGGTGGCACCAACACATGAATTATACATATACAAAGTTTCTACTTATTAAAAACTACATTTTAAAAATACAGATTTTAAAAACTGTGGTTTATAGAAACTGCACTTCTCTTCTGAAGTCTGTGCCTCCCGTAAATTACATGGTAGAGAGCTGCTCAAGAGAACCCAGAGGCCAGTGTGGGGCCAAACCATTTATTCCCCAGCCACAATGAGATCACAGCGGAAGCTGAAAGCCAGCTCTGGAAATGTACAGCAGTGTGACATAGCTACACCACTTCTAATGTACTCAACAGATTGGAGGTGAAAAGGGCACCACTAATGTCATCAATTGAGGAAAAGCAACAGGCTAAGAGACTGAGCCCCAAATCAGAAGCTCATCTGGGTACAACAAGGATAGTGACAATTCTTTAGGCTAAGGCATGGACTGAGCACATTTCATGTGACTTATCTACCTCCTCATGTCACATGGGAACCAGATGTCAATCAATATATGCCCTGTGACAGGCCAGGAATGAGAGCTATCAGCCTTTGGATGCCTATTGACATGGATGATCTGTTCACTGAGCCTGTCCAATGGGGCACACTCAGACCCTGTGCTCCACAGGGCTTGAAGGTATGCTGAGCACTGCCACTTAACAGCAACATTCTTATGCATGTGGGTCACAAGTACACACCTAGAAAATGGTGACAATAATATCTTATAGGATCTTGGTGAGAACACAAAGTAAGAAAGAATGTCTGTCACCTGGCAGATGCTCAACAAATGAGTGTGTGGGAGGGGGAGGGAGACATGGAGATAAAGAGGCATGGAGAAAGACACACAGAGAGAAACGAGGAGAAGACAGAGAGATGGGAAGAGAAAGAAATCTAGGGAGAGAAATATGAAGACACAAAGATACATGTAGAGAGACATGGAGAGAGAAAGACATGGAGATTCAGAAAGGATGAGAGAGACACAGAGAGAAACAGAGATGTGGAGAGAGAACATACCCAGAGAGAAGACAGAGACACAGAGAGACACAGATTAACAAAGCAGTCATGGAGATGGGCTCGTGTATTAGGAGGTGAAGTCACTGTTCCTGACTAGTACAGAGCTAGGAAATAAGGAGCCACTGGCTCACTTGAACATCCATGCACCAAAGCTGCCCTAGAGAAATCTAAAAGGAGGCTATTACCAACTCACTAAAAAGCCCTCTTCATCTGGAAAATAATGGAGAAAAATGACACTGCACACAGTGTGCCCCTGTGGCAATTCAGGGCTCAGACAGGACTTCTGAGACAAGCCTCCCTCCTCTTCCAGGGTCAGCACTCCCCATGTGGACAGGAATGATAGGTCACCATGAATGAGAGCTCAGCAGAGAGACAGTAAGTGATATCTGAAGGAAATCTAGGCTTTTGGCTCCCTGGATTTCCCCAGTCACAAGGGGCATGTGACATCAGCATGCCCAGGCCTAACAGTCATGGTCTTGGTGGGGTGAGTAGTGAGCCCCAAGGACCTCAGGACCCAAAACTACACTGAGGCCAGTGAAGACAGATTTTCACTTTTGCCAGCCCCATGGCTAGCCACTGCACTCCTCCCTCTTCTGGCTCCCCAAACTCTCTTGCTAATTTCATCCTCTAGGTATGGATCAATTCTGCCACACACAGAAACAGAAAGGCCTTGAAGAAAACAGATTTGAGCCAAGAGCTCCCCTGCAGTTCCAGCTAACTCTTCACCCGGAACAAACAGCAAAATGTTTGCAATGTCATTTGGGAAAGGAATCAAAAGTCTGTGAATGTGAAAAGGAAACTTCCTCCATCCATTCTAGGTTTGCTTCTGAGTTTCTAAGTGAGTTATTAAAATGGTGACCTTACATCAGAGTTCTTTAGATGGTCCAAGTTTCCAATATTCTGACATCTCGGGCTATACGTGAGCTCAAACGTGCCACAGCAGCAGCCACCAGGAAGGGAGGAGACTGGCTGGTCTGGGACAAATGCAGGTTATCAGAGACTTGCTCCCATTTCTATCCCTAGCTCAGCTTCCCCACTGGCTTTCACTCTACATGTGTCGCGAAACCATTTGAAAGTAAAACACGGGTGTTTACAACTTCCCTTCTAAATGCCTCAGTGTGTGTGTGTCCTAAGAACAAGGTAGATCATCCTCTTAATGTCAAACTCAGAGCAAAATTATTACCTTCTGGAATAATACTAACTATGATTGTTGTGCATGCCCATACTGGTTAGAGCAGCTTCTTCTTGTCCAGATCATGTATTGTTCAGACATTATCTCCTACAGAGTGAAATGTGTGTATTATTGACATAACCACCTTTCAAATACAGAAGAAAGACACTGGCATCTGGGGGACTTTATGTACAGACCTAGATGATGTGATACAACATATAGATGGATGGAAATAAAGCAAAAGTCTAGAAACCTAAAAAGTCATTCAAAGGGATTTTATTTAAAAGCTATGATTCATCAAACATTGAAATATTATGCAACTAATAAAAGCAGTGAATGAAATCTAAATATATACCTAGAAGAACATACATAATCTGTTAGTGATAAGGACAAGTCCAGCCTTCCTTTCTGTTCTGATTTTAGCTTTTAAGAGGAGCAGAGGGACTGAGGTTTGTTATAGTATCCTTGGCAAAAAATAAGGTCTTCAAAATTATTTTAACCCTATTATTATTAGATAACAAACATTTAGAGAAAACTACACTGATGAATGTACAGCCTTATGCTTTACTAAGAGACACACACCTTTAGCAACCACCATGGTCAAGAAGGAGCTACCCCAACTAGTGCTTGGGTGGGTGGATGGATGGGTGGATGGGTAAGTGGATGGGTGGACGGGTAAGTGGGTAGGTGGATGGGTGGATGGGTGGGTGGGTGAATGGGTCAGTAGGTGGGTGAATGGATGGATGGGTGGGTGGGTGGGTGGATGGATGGGTAGGTGGATGGGTGGGTGGGTGGATGGGTTGATGGGCAGGTGAATGGGTGATGGATAGGTGGGTAGATGGGTAGGTGGGTGGGTTAATGGATAGATGGGTGGATGGATGGGTGGTTGAGTGAATGGATGGCTGGGTTGGTAGGTAGGTGGATGGATGGGTGGTTGAATGGGTGGGTGGGTGTACACAATTAATTCAGTCCTAAAGGGAAGGACATTCTCACGCATACTACAACACAGATGAGTTCTAAGGATACAATAATGGAATAAAGTAAGTCAGACACAAAAGAACAAATTCCATGATTCCAAATACATGAAGGGCCTAGCATGGTCAAATGTATAGAGAAATGTAAGCTGAGAACAGTTTTGCAGGTTGGAGGTGTGTTGGTGTGAATATATATGATGCTGTGGGACACACACACACACACACACACACACACAGACACACACACACAGCCTACAGATACAATGAGGGCCTTGTCCCCATCACAGGGCCCTCCTCCCAGCAGGCAGACACTCTCTGGGCTCTCCACAAGTCCCCAGGGGTGTACAAGTAGGGTCACCACATACTCTTGCCCACTTTTAAAAACCTTTAATGAGTATTCTTAAATCTCTTTTAATCCCTAAGCATCCTCCTCTGCTTCCCTCTGTGTCCTTGTAAAGTGTCTATTGGAGAACTGGTCATGTGACCTACACAGCTTTCCACTCATGCAGCTGGCTGCCATGCTCTTCCATCCTTGGCGTTTCCTTCCAGTCAGCAACTAGACACACAAGCACAGGCTAACCTCCCTCTGGCAGTGCAGGAGGTGGCGGTGGCCTGCTTGTAAGCAAGAACACCCCTCCCCTTGGGACATGCCAGCATCCGCTGATGTTTGCTATTCAGATCTAATCATTCCCTACATTACAAAATAATGACATTTAATCCTATCATTTCTTCTCCATCTGTCAACTGAGCTAATTTAATAAAGAGACACTGTCCCTTCATCTAGTATTTCATTACCCAAAAGTGCTGGGATTAACATCCAAACCAAGCACAGTTTAGGAGAGTACGTATTTATTTCAAGCTTATGGATTCAGGGAAGTTCCATCAGTGGTGGAAGAAGCTGGCTCCCATTCATAAATCCATACAGAAAGAGAAACCACCAACAACCAGCAACACCAAAAAGCAACAAGCACAAAACACAGCAGGCAGGACCCCAGAGCTCAGACTGCTCTCTTACACCTTTGGGCTGGAATCAGATCTGCCTCCAAACACATCTTTGGGCTGGACCCCAGAAACTGCACCCAGTAACACCTTCTTTAGCCAAGTGGCTGGAGACCCAAGTTACAATCTTTAATAAAACACTTGAGTCTATGGAGGATATATATTCAAACTACCACATTCTGTCTTTGGCCCCCAATAGACTCATGACCATCTCACATTGAAGATTGCATTCAGTCCAACTTCAAAGGTCTCCATAGTCTTTACCAACTTTAAGACTATTCCAAAGTCCCAAGTCCCATCTGAAATTCAAGACTGTCTCTTAACTATGAGTCCTGTAAAATCAAAACAAGTTACATACTTTCAACATATAATGGCACAGAGTAAGCATTCCCATTGCTATAATGCATAACAAGGAGAGACTGGACCAATGCAAAATCAACCATTAGACAAGCATAAACATTTGCAGTTCAAGTCCAAAATCTAGAACCAGTGACAACAGTCTGTGGATTTTCAATTTTTATCCCTCCAGCTGAGCTGAGTAGTTAGGAAAATTTTCCATCTTGAGCCAACTGTGTTCCATGGTAGCCCTTGAACAGTCCTGGTATATCCACAACATCTTCAGGTCTCCATTGCAAACCATGGTCCATCTTCAACTCCATATACTGGCCTTTCCAGCCTTAAAAACAGGAATAACCTGTTTCCCATGCCTCATCTCAGCAGAGGCTCCTATTTAATAACTTCACACAATGGCCTCTCTGGCCTCATAGCAGAAAAAAAGTGATTCTTTCAAAAAGATTGGTGGAAATCTAATTTTATTTTCCTTATAAGTCATTTGCTGTTTTTGCCAAGATGCAAAATGGACTTTTTTTTTTCTTTTTCTTTATAATACAGTAGTTTACTAAGAACATGTCCTTAGTGTTAGCCACTTGGGGTGACAGGTAACTACACAGTGGGCTCTCAATGTATAGTCCTAAATCTTTTATTTCATGTTTAAGCATTAGCTCCACTCCCTGGTCTTTTTCCGGCCCTGCCAGGGATGGCTGTTGTCTGGATACTAGATCATCTTTGCCTAACATTAATTAACATTTGTCACTTTTTCTCAGTCTTATGGGGACCTCTATCTTCATTAATTTTGATGGGAAGTTTCCTCTATTCAGGCAGTCAATATTTTGATGATCTGTTCTTCTGCACCTTCTAGTTAAATCTTCTTTCCCAAAAGAATTTTTCTTCCATTTTCACTTCTTTCCTCACTTCTGAGCACTTTCATTGTGTCTCCTGTTGCCATGGCTCACAGCATCATTGTGAGGCCTTCAAGGTTACTGTAGAGAAGACCTCGAGGTGTCCCTGTACCTAAGGAGTGTATATCCCCAGTGGATGAGACACACAGTGAAAAAGAACATGAAGGTTGCAGAGAGTAGGGTTAGGTTCATGGCTGTTCTGAAGCAAAGCAGGAGGACAAGGTAAGAGAATGATGACAGTTGTACCATCCCCGAGCAAGCCCTCACTGAGGACTGACATGGACTGAGGCTAAGTGGACAGCTGGGCTGAAGAGAGATGAGGCAGGAGGATACTGTGAGTGAGAGAAGGCAAAGCAGCTGAGCTGGAAAGTAAGGAGAAAGGACAAGAGGGGACACCTCAGGCCTTGGAAGGCAGGTGCTCATTCCAATGGGAGGGAGGAGCCACTAGAGAGTTTTAAACTGGTTTTAAATGTTTTTTATTTATGGGATGGAGAGATGGCTCAGTGGTTAAGGCACTTGCCTCCAGTGCCTAAGGCCCCGGGTTCAATTCTACAGTACCCACATAAGCCAGACCCACGAGGTGGTAGCCCTGTGCACTCACTCGCTCGCTCTCTCTCTCTCTGCTTGAAAATGAATAAATAAAATATTTTAAAATTTTTTTATTTATATGCACATGTGTTGGGGAGGGCATGCCAGCATCTCTTGCCACCACAAATGCCATACACATGTGCTACTTTGGGGGTCTGGCTTTATATGGGTGGCTGGGAAACTGAACCCAGGCTGACAGCCTTGGAAAACAAGCAACTTGAGCAGGCCATCTCCCCAGTTCCCCTTAAGCAGGTTTTAAATGAACCCCTCGGACACACTGAAGGTCCTATATGACCTGGCACAAAACAATCCTGGAACCTACAGTGACACAGCACTAAAAGGGACCAGTCACTCCTGTAGCCCTCTGGCAGACTAAGCTTCTATACCATACCATAGGGGACACAGAAGGAATGGGCATGGTAAGAATAGCTTCAATGATTCTGCTGAGAAACAGGACCCTCGGCCAGTGCTCTGAATCAGGCCATCCCAAAGCCAATAACCCTAACATACAAAATCCCAAAAGAGAAAACTAAGTCATGGCAAAACGAGAAGCCAGCTCTCCTACACAAGGTCCCATCCCTTGTCAAACCAGCAGAGACATACTGCTAGAAAAAAATAATGCTGCCAGCCAGGCATAGTGGTGGACACGTTTAATCCCAGCCTGTGGGAGGCAGAGGTAGGAGAAATGTAGGTCAGCCTGGACTAGAGCGAGACCCTACCTGGAAAAACAAAGAAAGAAACAAATCATGTAATCTATTGCTACATAAAATGATTTATAGCCCTGTAGAAAGTGCAAATAAATACAAACAAGAAAAGTGAAATGATAAATATATAAATATATAAAGTTTACAACCAAAATGTCTAGCAAGCAATACTCCTGGTTTGGTGATATATATATAATATATACACCTGTGTGAAAGCTACACTCACTTTTTAAAACTGGAATTATTCTTCACAAACTGAGCTAAAACCCACTCCTTTAACTTACTGTCATGTACACTGGGGATGCCTTTCAAGGCAAGTACTTCTAAATCAAAAGCATTCTTTTCAATGCTGTGTGGTATCCAAGGGTGGGCCATCCCTTATCCATCACTGTACAGTGTTCCCAGTCTGGGAAGAAAGCCCAGAACAGTGACTTCCTCTAGCACCCTGTGGTGGTTTGAATATGCAATATTCCCCATAAACTTGTGTTTGTGATTGAGCTTCATACTCAATCCCCAGCTGCTACTGCCTTTGGGAGGTGGAGCCTTGCTGGAGGAGGTGTGTCGCTGGGAGCAGGCCTTGAGGTTTATTCACCCAGCCTACTGAGTGTTCAGAGCTTGCTCACTCTTGCTACCTCCCAGCTGACATGACAAGATGCCCAGCCTCTGCTCTGCCATGCTTTCCCTGCCATGATGAAACCTACCCTCAAGACTTTAAGCTGAAATAAACCTTTTCCTTCCATATGCTGCTTTTGTTCAGGTGCTTTGTCCCAGTGATGAAAAGATAACTGCAACACACCCAGTCATAGTGCCACCACCCCATCAGTTCTGTGTCACTTACGGCAAACTCCTCAGGAGTCACTTTCAACACATCAAAAACGACGGCATCGTAACTCTTGCTGGCATAGTCGCAGCTCTGGCCCTCCAGAGAGTCTGAGCTGCTGCTGCCCTGTGGAGAAGACAGAGAGATGCGCTGCCTAAGTGGTCTGGCCTGGAATCACTGATCCCAAGAACTCTTCAGAACAGAGGGCGTGAGAGTTACAGGTACACACAGTGAAGAGCTTCTCCTGCTTATCACATCACTCCATACAAAGCACCCTGTGTAGCACTTTACATCCATGATCTTATTGAATGCTCATGGGTTCTTTATTTATGTACACTCTTATTTCCATTTTATAGATAAGCAAGTAGAGTCAATGTTACTTCTCCAAGGTTTCTCACCCTTGAAATGGAAAGCTAGAACATGGACCTATTTTTCTATCTAGCCTCAGCATGTCCCTTGGATTGCTACCCCTAACTGCCCTGGCCAGTGGTGTCATAGTGATAAAGAATTACAGCACAGGGCCAGGGGTATAACCCATGGTACAGCACTAGCCCAGCATACTTAAGGCCTGGGTTCCATCCCTAGTACCCATAAAAGAAAGAGGAAACCCCATCCCAATTCTCTCTTTGAAAGAACAGTGTAATGAAATTTAAAGAGATCATCTATTCATTGTACTTTGAATGTGACCTCAAATTCACTTTTCTTTTCTTTTTTTCCTAGCTCAAGTGGTGCAGGAAATGTTTACACAAAATGTAAAGCTGGCAGGACAAGGGAAATGGCTCAGTGGGTAGTAAAGCCTAGTAAACACAAGGGCCTGAGTTCAGATCTCCAGCAACCACATAAAATGCCATGCAAGGTAATGTGCTCCTTTAATACTGGTGCTGAGGAGGTAGAGACAGGGAATCCCTGGGGGTCACTGGCGAGCTAGTCTAGCTAAATCAGTGAGAGACCCTGCCTCAAAAAATAAGGTGGTGATGCTGGAGAGATGGCTCAGTGGCACTTGCTTTCAAAGACTGATGACCCAAGTTCGATTCTCCAGTACCCATGTGAGGCCAGATACACAAGGTGGCACAAATATCTGAAGTTTGTTTGCAGAGACAGGAGGCCCTGGTGCACCCACATTCATTCTATCTCTCTGTCTCTCTCTCTCTCTCTCTTCCCTCTTAAATATTTAAAAATATTTATTTATTTGCAGGCAGAGATAGGAGAAGAGATTGGCACACCAGGGCCTCCAGCCACTGCAAACAAACTTCAGATGCATGTGCCACCTTGTGCATCCAGTTTTACATGAGTACTGGGGCATCAAACCTAGGTCATTAGGTTTTATAGGCAAGTGCCTTAATGGCTGAGAGATCTCTATAGTCCAATAGAATTTTTTTTTTTTTTGGTTTTTTCAAGGTAGGGTCTCGCTCTAGTCCAGGCTGACCTGGAATTCACTATGTAGTCTCAGGGTGGCCTTGAACTCAAGGCGATCCTCCTATCTCTGCCTCCCAAGTGCTGGGATTAAAGGCGTGTGCCACCACGCTTGGCAAATATCTTTTTAAATAGAGTGGAGACTGACTGAGGAAAATACCCAATGTCAACCTCTTAAATACACACACACATGCACACACACACACGTGCATGCACACATGCACATTAACACACATACATACTCAGGCACAAAAAATAATGATGGTTCTGGAGACTTGGTTCATATATGGGCCACTGGGAACTTGGAGCCTTGAGATCCTCACCCTGCTCTGGATACTGCCCTGAAGGCTGTGCTGAACAAAGTCCCATATAAATGATGCTGAGCCCAGTATATGAAGCCAGGGGATCCCACAAAGAAACAAGTTGAAACTTCTCAAGTGTGGTAGAGTTCATGAAAACCAGCATTGCAGGAAGGCAGAATGTGGAGCACACCGTCTCTTTAGTTTTACTTCATTCCATTAAACTCCACCTTTGGGAATACATTGGGCTTGCTACCTAAACTTGCCCATTCAATAAAGGGTGTTATTTGTCTCAACTTGTGAAGAAGGAGTTTGTGGTTTCTACTAACCTCAACATCTTAGAGTAGGGGTGATGGAATACGCTTTTATTAATTCCTCTCTGTTTCACTCTTTCCAAATGGCTATATCTGGAAGACTGTTGCAGTCATACTAGAAACTAGGATGTTTTAGGGACAATGAGAAAAACTGTTACACCTAACCACATGAGTTACAAAGAGGAGTTGGATATCACCTGCTCTCTTCCTCAGACCTGGTCCTGAAGGGCCCTGCAGGGGAGGCTGTTGGTCTTCAAGGCAACAGAACTCTGGGTTAGATAGAGCTCTGTAGTCAGGTCTACAGAGAATGCAGCTCCACACCAGCTGCTGCCTGACCTCAGGCAGTGACTTCATTTGCCAAGTCCCACCATGTGTAAAATGGAGATATTAACCTCCACATCCCGGGTAGCGACCACAGGCAGTGGCTTCATGTGCCAAGTCCCACCATGTGTAAAATGGTGACATTAAACTCCACATCCCAGGGTAGCCGCTCAGGTTATCTAAACTCAGTGAGATGTTGGGTTAGGAGACCTGCAATAGGCTCAGTGTGACATTTAAAAGTTCCTCAGGTAGAAAGGCATTCTCCCATAAGGATAATCTCTTGAAATAATGCTGAAAAGTACTACACTATTCCAGAGACATCTGGAACTGACACGCAGCTCTAACTCCTAACTCCACATGCAGATGAAGATCTGGAAGTCACTCTGCATGCTCCACCCCCTCACAGGAAGCGTCCCTGGCAGGGCTGATCCTCTCTATGACAGTGCAGGGCACCAGCAGGGAGGCTGTATTTGACCCCATCCAGTAGCCAGCTGTGGGATCCACAGCACATGGTCCAGACAGTAGCATGTGCAATGATATCTGAAGAGGTTACTGGAACATGAGAGAAAGCCTGGAGAATGTTCAAAACAACACCTAAAGTACAGTGAGCACTAAGTCATGCATTGTATAGGAAGGAGTAAATGTGTCAATCAGTCCCCAAGGGTTACTATCCACTTTTAACTTACATGCATGTATTCATTCATTCACTCACTCATTCATTCATTATATGAATGCTTACCATGTGTACATATGGTCAACCCTCAGTATTCACAGAGGGTTGGAACTAGAGAATACTGAAATCTGCAGGTGCTTAAATCTCTTATTTAACATACCTAGTATATGCATATAACCTATGCATGTTCTCCCATATATTTTGACTCATCTCTACATGACTAATACTTAATGCCATGTAAATATTCTGTAAATATTCGCTATATTGTCTCGTTTAGAGAATGACAAGAAAAGGTCTGTCCATATTTGGTACAGGCGCATTTTTTTGTTTTGATTTTCACATGTGTCCATACATGTCTTAGATAGGTATAGCATGTGTTTCTGTGTTCATATCTGTGTGGGCACATGCATGTAGGAGTGTGCATAGATATGTGCATGAGTGTGAAGGCTGTAGGACAACCTCAAGTATCATCCAGGAATTCCATACACCTCTTTTTGAGGCGAGTCTCTCACTGGCCTGAAGCTCACCAATTAGGTTAGACTTGCTGGCCAGAGAGCCCAGAGATGCTCCTACCTCCACCTCCCAATGCTGCTGGGGTTAGAAGTGTGCGTGTGGCATCACATCCGGCATTTATGGCTGATTCCTCTGATTAGTGGAGTCTGTTCCTAGGCTGTCAGGTTTTAAAACATTCCTGAAATCCCTGCTGCACCTGCCTAGCACAAACCCTCATGGAAGGGGACTTTTGAATCAAAAGTTGCCCCAAACATATTTTCTGATGGTGATATAACAACCGTGTTTAAACTACACTGGCCCCACTGGAGAATTTTAAAAGACACCTACAAATTTTATTTCAAGATTAGAGATCAAAGCAAGGAGGTTTTTAGAGGGCTTGATAAGGAGCCGATTCCTTTGATTCTCTGGCCGGCTGTGCACAACCATCTCAAAAGCCCCCTTGAGGGGAGCTAGCGTGTCAAAGCAGCTGTCACTATGTCCTAGACATGGTGGCACCAGCTTCAGATGACACCCGTCCTTCTGTGCCTGTTCCATTACTGAGCTTGGAAAGCAAACCCCCAAGCCCCAGGCAGGGATCCTGGCCCAGGCACTCACTCAGACCACTAGTCCTCACAGCCATGTCCTATAAAGCAAGGTAAATAAGAACACAAGCCAGTTGGAATGGCTTCTGACTGACTTCATTCTGGAACGCAGAGCTTGTTTATAATCAGGAGCGGCTTTTCCTGGGAAAGGTCTGATTCCTTCTTGCCACCAAACCGGAGTGTGGCACTTGCTATGGCTGGACCGAGCAGGTATTTGCTTTTCTTTGAAGAGGACGACTTCAGAAAACACCCTGATCCACAGGACTGACTGGCTCCCAAGTTTCACGCCTGGGATGGCGGCAGGATCGCTAAAGAAGGCTGGTATTCATGGGTGTCGGCCTACAGCCACCGCCTCTCCCACTCACAGCCCTCACCCTGCAACCTCCCTACCTGTGGAGTGGCGGAGGTGACCAACACGCTAGCCATCAGACCATTCTTCTTGTACATAGTCTCCAGGCCACAGGGAGCTTCCACACAGCCTCTGCCGGTGACATAACCCGCCTGAGGAGTCCTGCAAGGCAAAGGAGCTAATAAGAACCAACGCCAAGCCCATGAAGACCCACTGGGGAACCATGCCAGCACCCAGCAGATGCCCAGGATACCTGCAAAGAAAGGTCACAAGCTAGTGGCCTTGGCACTAACTGTAGCCCACAGAGGTATTGTGTGTGGCTCATACAGATAATAGTATTGTTTAGATTAATTACCAATGTTTAAGAGCTGGAAGATTTCACCCAAAATTCTGCCTCTCTGACTTTTGTGGCTACAGCAGGCCCATATCCCGGCCTGGCCACTGGCCAAGCTGAGCAGTGGTTGTCCCTACAGAGGTGTGTTGGGTCCCACTTGGTCTGTGCAACTACTTCAAAACATCTCTGGCCCTCACAACAGGTAGGAGAGTTTGTGTTCCATGTGAACATTGAGGTACAGTGAAGAACACAGGCCGGTTGTACTTCTTTGAACATCACACTGTGCCTGCCACCAGGGGTACCCTGGATCATAGCTGACCCACACAGCACTCACCAGGTGTCATGAACCTGACTCTCTCATTCATCTAAACCCTCCCTGCATCCTAAGGGAAGTCTTGTTATTTTGCTCACTTTCCATGTGGTAAAACTGAGGTGCAGACAGGGAAGTCAGTCATGCTCTTATGGAGGCCAAGACCAATCCAGAAGTCACTGGGAAGGACAGACAGTGTCAGCACCCTTGACACACTGAACCCCCAAGGGCCATCAGTCACGGCCACACCACGCAGTGGGGAGCATCAAGCTCAGAGTCCAAAAGCCAAAGAGATGCCAAGCTCTCAGGGCTCCTGCCATGGCTCCTCTCTTGCCCACACCCTTAGCTGCTCCAGAATCACTATCTCCCAGTCAGGTCGGCTCTGTCCTGTAGTCTTTACCTGGCCCCTTCCCCAGCACACTCAGAATTTATAAGCAGCATACGGAAGTCCACTGGGGAGATCTGGATGGATCTCCCTTGAGCCCTTGAGCTACTGCTGATTTTCCTAGGTGTGTGGCAGGGTGGTAGAAGTGGCCCTCATCTGCTGGTGATGTCCAGGGCTGTTCACTTTCACATGGGACAGCAGGACATGAGCAAGCAGAGATGCAGCTCATGTGGCAAAGCTGACAGCTGCTCAGTCCAGATCAGAAGACAGCGGGAGAGCTCTTGACTTTTCCAAATGCTTGGTAAGTTTCATGAAAAACAAAAATAACCAGGTGTGGTGTCGCACACCATTAATTCCAGCACTCAGGAGGCAGAGGGAGGAGGATAGCCATGAGTTTGAGGTCATCCTGAGGTCAGCCTGGACTAGAGCAAGACCCTAACTCTGGAGAAAAAAGAAGAAGAGTAGGAAGAGAAAGAAGCTATGCAAAGAGGAAAAGCTGAGCTGCAGGATCAAACTCCTCTTTCAAGAGCAAGGACAAGTGACTGACTGAACATACTTAATCGCTTTTACCCTAAGCAAAGCCATGTTCCTTGTCACCACAAATCCACAGTGTTGCAGGTTTAGAAAGAAGCCCCCCCACACACACACACGTCAAATAGACATTTCACAAAAGAAAACATGCACAACTAAGGAGGGAAATCAAAGTCATGAAGACATCACCTCACAACCATTAGGATGGCTAGAATTAAAACAACAAATACAAACCATAGCGAGTGCTGGTGAGGATGAGGAGAAATGAAACCTTAGTGCATTGCTGGCTGAAAGGCAACATGGTATAACCACTCTGAAAAAAAAATGGGCAGCTTCTTGAAAAATTAGAACAACCCAGTAATCCTATTCCTAAGTATCTGCCTTAAAAGGATGAAGACATATGTCCACACAAAAGACATGCAGAGAATGTCTACATGACTCATAACAGGCACAAGCTGGAACCAATTCAAATGTCTGTCATCTAGTGAGTAGATAAGCTGTGACCTAGCCGTACAACACAGCACTGCTCGGCTATAAAAAGAAATGAAACACTAGTACAAGCTGCAACACGAGGGAGCCTCAAAAACACTGTGCTAGTGGAAGAAGTCAGATGTGAAAGAATGTGCTGTGTGATTCCATTTTAGGAAAAGTTCAAAAAAGCCAAGTTTATAGACAAAAATGCCTATGGGAGAAACAACTGTAGACAGACACAAGAGCATTCTGAGGTGATGCAAGTATTCTAAAACTGGAGGGTGACAGATACACATCTCCAGGAATGGGAATTCTAGAATGTTTAAGCCACTACACTATAAATGAGGCACCATGAACTCTGCTTAATGATGGGATTTCACCGGGCCCGCTTAATAGTCCCTTGGAGTGATCAAGTAAATAGTGAAATATTTTAATACCTGATAAACAGAGAAGGAAAAGATTAATTATTCCTAGTATTAATTAAGCTTTGAGGAACTGCTTATGCAGAGATGGGACAGAGGTGAGGAGTAGCCCCTGGAGCCAAGGAGATAGTAGACAAGACCCGCCAACAGAAAACCTATGAAACGCCCAGAGGCTCCGTAATGGGGACCCCAAAATTGAGATGAAAAGTGAACCCAGCTGAAGGGCTCAGAGGCAGTGAGCAAGGTCAGGCCCCTTCCCTGACCCCTGACTTCAAACCAGACTAATAGAGAGGAGCAGAATGGACACCTGAACAAGCCCAGCCAGTCCAGCCCAATCTCAAGGGTGAGGCAGCTTTGCTCCTGTCTGCAGGTACCTGGCCCTTGGTGGGTCTCCCCAGGGGAGCCAGGCCTGAACCCCAACCTGCTGAGCAGGACCCAAACCAGAGGCCCCTCTCTTCCTACCTGTCCATCCACAAACATATGGCAATTCACAGCCTTCATCCTAGACTGGGGGCTCTCTGCTTCTCCCCCCAAAGAATGTTGCCAGCCCCATCCTCTCCTCCTCACTCTATACACCAGTGGCAGCACCCATGGTGGGCAAGGGGCCAAGCATTATATATCTAGTTCATTTCAACTCCACTGCAGTCCAGGAAGCAGAGACTGCTCAGAACAGGGTACAGGCCCTGTAGTTCAAATTTTGGCCAGATCATGCCAGGTCCTGATACTGCCTCTCACCAGAGCTCAGGAAACACCTGTGAAACGCTCACCAGGACCCAATGAATATGCAGTCAAGGTTATGACTTACTGGGTAGTTAGCTTTACGCTCTTTTCCTACAAGCTTCTATTATTTTTATTCTCGTTTACTAAAATAAACAAGCAAACAATTAGCTCTAAAAGTTAAAGAAGAATGGCTATGCTGGGAAACAGCACCAGCCTTGGAGTACTGGGAATCAATTCTAGGGATCCCTCACATAGGAGGCTAGACCACTGTCCCTGTCCTGGGACCCTGGCCCCAGCCCACCTGGAGAGGAAGCACTGTTGCTGCCATGTGTGACCCATGGTGTTTTCCATGAAATAAGGAGCTGGAAACAGACCCAGTGCTGCCATCTGACTCTTGCATGCCTCACCATGACAGAAAAAGCCTAATTCATAGGCAGTGACTCTCAGACAAGTGATATTTCACATGCACAGAAATAACAAGGCCAAGCGGAACAGAACATCCTTGCCAGGCCCAAAGCAATCCCCGTCCAGCATGAGTGCGGCTCCTGTACCAAAGTGCAGATTCTCATCAGGATCAGCTCTCTCTGAGCCCCACCTAGGGCACCACTTCCTGACCCCACGGGAGGGCCCTATCTGCACCAGGGTGGCCACCCAGTTCCCTGGGAACTTGGGTCCAAGACAGCTGGCTCTGCTGGTCAGCCTCTTGGGAGAAAAGAAGAGTAGTCCTGTGTGGGGACAGTGGTCAGTGGGGAGGAGTGGGAGGAAGCAAACACACACAGAAGCAGGGAGAGCACCTGGGGCTCCCCTAGTGCTTAGCACTAGGTGCTCTAATGAGTTTTCCTGAAGACTTTTACCAAGCTAGTTCCTAAACAACCCACCAGGACCCTGACCCTGAAGACACAGGGGCTGTCTAGAAGGGGAAAGAGACCACCCGCCATTCATTCATCATTCTACCTAGAAATCCCTAGCTGCTTTGTGCCCTGGACCCTGTGTGGCCCACCCCTTCTCACAGAATGTTTTTAAATGCTTGAAATTCCACAGGAAGCCAATGAAATTTAAATATAGTTATCCAATTATTTTTTAAACATCTGTAATATAATAGTGTACATTTCATCATGTGAGGGATATACATATTTATTACTGTATTAAGTAATAAGATCTATCTTTAGGTCTCTACTAATGACAATAATTTTAAAGTCACTGTGAGTATAGGTATGAAAATTGAAAATGTCTGTTGATGTCTATTGTGACAAGAGGAATCTGTTGGTACTGGTAGGACTACTGTGTCAGTGTTTCTGTTAATAAATAAAAGAAGTGCTACATTTCAATTAGAAGTTAGTGGAATAAAGATGTCACTTTTCCCCATCCAAATTCACAGATGCGCTGAACAAAACAAGCTCTCTTTAGGTGGGGGGAGGGGGGCTGCAGTGAGCAGGTCCCTCTGCTGCAGTTCTAGAACACATGACAAAGAAGGTAATTCAAACACTGACAGCGACCTAAGGAAATAAAGTAGGTCGGAGGAGGGATACAGGATGGCCAAGGAAGAGTTCTCCAAGGGAATGATATATGATATGGGGGGGGGGTTGTTATTTTCTTATTTTATTTATTGATGAGAGAGAGAGTGAGTGAGAGAGAGAGAGAGAGAGAGAGAGAGAGAGAGAGAGAGAGAGAGAGAATGGCACACCAGACCAGGGCCTCCAGCCACTGCAAGTAAACTCCAGACACATGTACCACTTTGTGCATCTGGCTTTACATGGGTACTAGGGAATGGAACTTAGGTCCTTCTGCTTTATAGGCAAGCACCTTAACTGCTGGGCCATCTCTCCAGCTCGGTTTGTTGTTATTTTAATGTCTAGGACCTTATGCATGCTAGGGAAGTGCTCGACCCCTGAGCCCCAGCCCCAGTCCTAAGATATGATGTCTGAAGGAGGAAACAGAAGTGCAAAGGCCCCAAGGCACACGTGCCGAGCTGGCAAGTTTATGAGGAAGCACTGAGCAGGAATCAGTGGACAGACAGGCTGAGGCAGAGACGAAGAACCTGTAGGCTGCAGAGAAGAGTGCAGGTTTCTCTAGACACACTGGGAATCCTTATGCACTTGAGCTTTGAGCAGGGGCATGGCTCACACCTTGGCTGTGTGTGGAAGTGCCTATCTAGCTTCTGAGGAACATAAAGAAAGGGTAGCTGGGGTCCTTTGGTGGCCAAAGCAGGTACCTTGGGGCAGAATCACAGTGCTGGCATGAAGCCTTCATGGAAGTTCTCTAAGTCAGAGGAAGGAAGGTCGGACATTGAACATGTCAGGGTTCAAGGGGACATGTGAGATGCCAGGTGCCATCAGTACCAGCAACAGTGGCCCCTTCTCATTTACATAGCCTGTGTCATCCGGGTTCCCACAGATGCTAGGGGCACAGCAAGTAAACAAAGAGACTTCCTGAGGCTCTTGTGTGGTTGTACAAAGTCATGACATTACAATCACAGCATCAGGGTCTTCACTGCTTATCCCTCAACCATCCAGACAAAAAACTTTCCCAAGCCCTGCTCTGCACAGAGGTTTCCAGCCAGCCCTGCGCCTCCAGCTCAGGTGCAACCTGGATCTCAATGCCACGGCCACACACTGTTATGTTACATGCTAACTCTGTCCCAGGCTTTGGATAGAGATTTGTGTGTATTTTTTAAAACCCATTTTACAGATGTGGAAACTGGGGCCTGGGTAGATGGACTCAGCTATAATATGGGGGCACACTTATATATCTGCACTGGCTGTGTCCCCTGCAAGTCAGGGGGCAGCCAGCATAAGGAGAGGGGCACATATTTTTTAGGTGTAGACAAATTAGCCTACACCACACCAAAATCCCATTCTTCCACCCTCCCTCTGCCTCTCTCCTCTTATGTGTGCACACAAACACATGCACATGTGCATACACGCACACACACTCTTGCTGCTAATGCTTCCCTGGAAACCCAAACACTGCAGGAGCAAACGCAGTTCTCATGATGTAACTTCTTAAGAACGTGGCAGCTGAATCGGAACCGCAGAACAGCCCTGAGTCTCAGCCTCACAGCAGAGTCTGGTCTTGGGGGTGGGGGCTCCAGGGAGGGAAGGGAAAGCCCAGATGCACACTGCTCTCCTTCCAGGCCTTCAGAATGTGCCTTCAACGTTTCAGGCTCAGGAAACCAAGGAGCGGCCCGAGACAGGCCAATGCAGACCCTGGTGAGAAGCAGAGTAATCACTTTTTCCTAAGCCGAGGGAGACTGTTTCAAAGAAAATACACACACCCAGGCATGTCCCATTACAAGAGGGTGATTTCTTCCAAATGTTGCAGACAACTATGAAAATGGATCCCAAACGTGGCCAGTGGAAGGAAGGGCTGCTCGGGCGGCTGGGCTGGGGCGGGCTGCTCCTTTCTGGGTCATGGGCATGAAGTCGTATCAAAGACAAATGCGAAGGACACTGAACACCCTCCACTCACTCTGTCTACCCCGAGAGCCACGTGACTCCACGTGCAGACACTCCTGAAGCATGACCACAGCACGTCAGACTTGCTGGAGCTAACAGCAAAGTTTCCCAGCAGAGCTACCGTGGCCTCAAGAAAGAGCGCCAGCCAGGGCTGGGCTGGCAGCACTGCTCTCTCTCTCTCTCTCTCTCTCTCTCTCTCTCTCTCTCTCTCTCTCTCTCTCTCTC
>PVHP010010179.1:0-13759 GCA_004024765.1 Zapus hudsonius | reverse complement strand
CAACGCACAGAGAAGAAACTGCTGGGTCCAAAATGCCACGTGCGGCTGAGACCCCACTGCGCCAGAGCAGATGGCCAGCATTGGAAATGCTCATCACCAGAGACTGTGAAGATGGGCTCAAGTGAGAGTGAGGGACAGCGTCTTCTCAAGCCCATGCAGTGAGCCTGTGTCCCCACAGCAGGTGGCCCTGGCAGCAAAAGCTGAAGCTGAGGATTTGCTGTTGGAAAGGGGCTTGCCTAGTATGAATGAAACCCTAGTTCCTTGCCCAGTACCGAAAAAAAAATACTTATGATCCAACTACCCCTCCCGAGTATATACCAAAGGTCTCTATGTCAACACACCAGAGATCCCTGCACATCATGCTTACAGCTATGCTATTCACAGCCTCCAAGACAGGGAACCAGCCCAGGTGCCCATCACCAGATGAAAGAACAAAGAAGATCACGCGTGTGTATACACACACACACACACACAGGAACTTTATTCAGTGATAAGAATGAAATTGTGACACTTGCAGGAAAGCATTGAATGAAGGTCACTACATGAAGCAAATAAGGCAAACTCAGAAAGACATAACACATTTTCTTTCACTTGCAAAATCTCGATTAAACTTAAATAATATGTATTGGGGCATAAAAACAGAAAGGAGCTATGAGAGGAGGAAGAGCAAGCCTGAAAGGAGGAGGGTAGGCTGTCCGGTCAGGAGACAGGTCCTTCTTGACAAGCAGCCCTGAGCCCTTGCCCTGGAAATGACAGTCCAGCACTTCCACTCGACAGGGAGGGAAGCTGGCTGCAGAGAGCCTGGCAGGGCAAGAGGCTGGGCAGTACTCCCCAGGGGGACAGGAGGAACATGACACTTCACAACCAACTCCACAAAGCCAGGCAAGGAAACACATCCACACGTTTGCTTTCCCCTTTCCACATTTTGTTGAAAAGACCAAAGAAATAAAAAAATCCGGAACAAGCAAAGTCAGCTTCATGGCTGTAAAGGAAGGACGACCTCTGTGAACTAGAATGTTTAGGCTTGAAGCACGTGAAACTGTCGAACAGACTGTGAGTCTTGGATGTCTAGTCACAGAACCACGTCCTCTGCACTAACATCACTAGAAAATACAGTGGTGCCAAAACCCCTGATAAAACAGAAAAGTACCTGAAAAATGAACATTAAAAAGAATGTACAAAAATCATTGGAAGAACTGTATAAGATCTTGCTAGGGCTGGAGAGATGGCTCAGCGGTTAAGGCACTTGCCTCCAGTGCCTAAGGCCCTGGGTTCAATTCCCCAGTACCCACATAAGCCAGACACAGAAGGTGGTGACGCTGGTGTGCTCTCTCTCTCTCTCTCTCTCTCTCTCTATCTCTATCTCTGCTTGTATATGAATAAATCAAATATTTTTAAAAACCTTGCTAGAAGATAAAATTCACTCCCCTAGCCAGGCGTGGTGGTGCACACCTTTAGTCCCAGCACTCAGGAGGCAGAGGTAGGAGGATCGTTGTGAGTTTGAGACCACCCTGAGACTACAGAGTAAATTCCAGGTCAGCCTGGGCTAGAGAGACCCTACCTTCAAAAACAAAACAAAAAAATTCATTCCCCTGGAGACAAAACTGTAAAACCATCAAGTTTCTCCAATTAACCTATAAATAAAACAAATGCAACTTCACTCCAAATCCTAAGGACATTCTTTTTGGAACTCAACAAATTGATTAAAAATTTCACCTGGAAGAATAATTAAAAATAGCTTAAAAGTTCTCAGGGGTGGAAAGGCAAAATAAGAAGCCAGGAAGCCACCGTCAATAAATGACAGAGAAAGAGATACATGGACCAGGCCTGAGGGAGCAAGTCCAGAACACAGGATCAACTGTAAGAAGGATTAACGTACAATCAAAAGAGCATTTCAAATACAAGTGGAGAATGCATTCTTTAATAAATGTTGAAACAATTCACTAGTATTCACTTGGGAATGGCAGGAATTTGTTAAAAACTTTATCCAACATCACTTATAAGAATAAATTTTTGATGGAGTAAAGATTTAAACAGACCAAAAAACAGCATTAAAACACAAGATGAAAAACAGATCAATATGTTTTTGTAATCTTAGCAGGAAAATGTCCTCCCTGCGGGTCACACAAAAGCCAGAAAACCAAGGAAACTATTGGCCAACTTGTGTTTGTTTGGGAAGTGTATGTGTGTGTTCTGTTTATTTTTTGTGGTGCTGGGGATGGAACCCAGGACCTCACGAATGCCAGATAAATGCTCTACTCAGAGCCACAACCTCAGCCCACTGGCAGATCTAAAAACATTAACATTTTTAACTTCTATGTGGAAAAGACCATGAAACAGATGAAAGACAAATAATAAACCAGGAAAAGGGTATTTGTGGTGTTACATGACAAATGACAGATAAACATCCTTAACATGGGAGAGTCTTCAATTCCCTAGCTGGACAGACAGACACGAAGTAGCCACTACCTCCTCCTAAGTGAGACACAGGCCCACATAGAGCCTTCAGCCCTGTTAGCATGAGGAGCCAGAGGACACAAGAATCATCAACACCGGCTACCAGGAACTGTTCCAGGAAGTGACTGACTGCAGCCCTGCCTGCACAAAGGAGGAAAACTCTGGAAACCACGACTGTGCTTCCGCATACCGTTAAGGGGCACCCTCGCACTCGATGTGAGCTGCAGATGATGAGGACAAGAGCATCAATATGCACTGACGAGAAGATGCTCACAGCACAGGCACAGCCACCCCACCCACACGCTCCTCCACTTGAGGCCCTGCCCTGGGTGCCAGGGTATGCCACCTTGTACACATGTCAGTGGGTGACACACAATAAAGAAAAA
The DNA here is from genome assembly GCA_004024765.1 of Zapus hudsonius. Lineage (NCBI taxonomy): Eukaryota > Metazoa > Chordata > Mammalia > Rodentia > Dipodidae > Zapus > Zapus hudsonius. The sequence goes on along the minus strand of PVHP010010179.1, from coordinate 10,916 downwards.
ACAAGGGAGGGCTGGAGAGATGGCTCAGCAGTTAAGGTACTTGCCTGCAAAGCCTAATGACCCGGGTTCCATTCCCTAGCACCTACACAATGCCAGATATGCACAAGGTACACATGTGTCCGGAGTTCATTTGCAACAGCTAGAAATCCTAGCCCCCCCCCCTCCATCTCTTCCTGCTTGCAAATAAATAGATGAATAAATAAAAGTATTTTTAAAAGGAAAAGTAGACAGTGGAACGGAGGGGGGGTCGGGGGATATGAGAAGTCCTCACAACACTGTGACACTTGCACAAGCCACAGGCCACTTACACATGTGCACACATACATGACAAGACATGGAAGAAAGCACACTACTAACACACTGTTGCCTCTTAAAGGCATCACTGTGTGGCACCTTGATTTTTTACCTTTTGTACATTTCAGTATTGTCTGATTTCTTTTGAAATGGGCATGGAAAACACTTTTGAGCAACACAGCACCTTGAGGAGAAACGTAGAAATAAACTTCCACAGGCCTGAACTTCAAGGATGGCTCGCTCACAAGGGTTAAAGACAGCTGAGCTGCCTTGTGCTGTACTGCCACCCGGTGGCTGATCGCTCCAATGACCACTCCTATCTCACAGCGCCAAGAAAGAAAGGTTCACCAGTGTACAATTGTATAAAAATGTATCTGCCCTATGGACAGACAGCTTGAATATCAGGATCAATGTGGAATTTATTCAGCTGGCTTCAGTTTTAAATTGTAGATGTATATAATGTTTCATTCCCTTTTTAGGCTGGGCATGGTGGGCACATTTATAATCTCAGCTCTTGGGAAACTGAGGTAAGTGGATCGTCATGAGTTCGAGGCACCCTGGGACTACAGAGTGAGTTCCAGGGTAGCCTGGTCTAGAATGAGATTCTGCCTCAAACCACTCCCCCCCGCAAAAAAAGACAAATCCTTTTTAAATTTCTATTGTCAATCACAACTGATTGCAACTGACAACACTCCTTTATTCATCAAAGGACAGAAGTAGAAAGAGAGGAGGGCTGGGCAGCACAGATCCATAACTCAGGCCATTTACAACTCTGATGGATTCATGAAGGTGGAGATGCCCTCAATGTTAGTATACTCCGAGTGAACTCAGCAGGGACCCAGGGGAATTAGCTGCCACCCAGGAGGCACTTCTGTCCCTCTAGCCCAGCTCCAGGCTCCAAGCAGATAGACCACAACATTCAGAAAGTGATTTCTGGGGGCTGGGGAAGATGGCTCAGCAGTTAAGGTGCTTGACTCCAGTGTCTAAGGACCTGGGTTCAATTTCCCAGTACCCACATAAGCCAGATGCACAAGGTGGTGTATGTGGCTGGAAGCTCTGGCATGCCCGTTCTCTGTCTCTGTCTCTCTCTCTCTCTCTCTCTCTCTCTCTCTCTCTCTCTCTCTCTCTCTCTGTATGTATGTATGTATCTCTGCTTGCAAATAAATAAAATAATTTTTTAAAAAAGAAAGTGATTTCTGGAAGATCACAGACTTTGCACCCCACTCACTGAGGAACACCAACAGGCAGTCCTTGCAGAGAAGGGTCAGACAAGGGAAGCTGGGTCTGAGGGAGAGGCTTTAAGACAGCAGCCCACAGACAATCACAGAGCCTGTGGGCGTGTTCTATGCTAGGACTACCTCCCTACTAGCCTCCCTTGGGCTTGATCCCTGGCAGGGGCTCCTGTCCATGCAGCTAGGCCAGTGAAGGAGAGATACACAGACCTCAAATATCCAGCAGCTGCAGGAACCCACCAGGCCACCCCAGACTGCTTCTCCCTCCACTGAAAAACGGGAGCTGGTTCTTCACCCTAATATCACCATCATCTACTCCTGGCATCTTCCCATTCCTCTCACGTGAAATGTCACTTCCTGAGGACATCATCCTGTGATGCCCAACTCTGTCTCCTTTTCCTCCAGGCCATCAGAGCACTGACTTCCTCACAGCACTCGCCCAGTGTGCAGAGACGGAGGGTCACAGCATGGTCAAGCCACAGGCAGCACAGGACGCCAGCCCACAGTGATGGTGATCCCCAATCCCCTTCTGAGCAAGCTCACTCACTACATGTTCCCACAGCTGACAGGTTTGGAGGGGCCAACAGGGTGGTGTCCCCAGAGATGCAAGAGGAAGGACTAGATGGTAACACAGCTGATGGCCCAAGCCTTCATCTTACATCCTCTGTTTAAATAGCAACATTTATAAATACAATTGCAAAAGAAACAAATGACAAAAAGGAAGGTGTAGTTAAAAAAAAGACTTCCTGTTTAAATTGCCAAAGTAACACATCCTTATTGCTGCAGCCAAACCCAGCAGGGTGAACAAGTAAAGCAGTTACCCGAAAGCCCTCCACTCCCCAGCCCCACTGTGGGGAACAGGAGTGCTTTCTTCCAGTTGTTCTGCATGGCATCATGAGCATGTGACCTCCGAGCCTAACAGCCAGATGACGTTATCAGTGTGAAGCTGCAGAGATGTGAGGTGGGTGTGAGGTGGTGACTATGGAACCCATGCCACTGAGAACTGTGTCCTGCCTGTGTCTCCTCTTCCTCCAGGCCATCAGAGCATTGATTTCTCCACAGCGCTCATCCGGTGTGCTGTGAATCTGGAGCGTCTATAAAGCAGTGTGGTCAGGCAGGCTGCCTGCACAGGGGAGCGGAGCTGACCCAGTTCACATTCTGTAGCCTTGGCCCCACAGCTAGCTGTTGCTTCAAGTTCATCATGTGAGAAAAAATCTATCCAGGCCTGGTGGCACAAACCTGTAATCCCAGAGTTTGGGAGGCTGAAGCAGGGGGATTGCTATGAATTCAAGGCTAGTTTGGACTACATAGCAAGTTCCGTTTCAAAAAAGAGAAGGGGGGTTAAGGAAAGAAGAAGAGAAAGGAGGATAGAAGAAAAAAGAAAAAGGAAGACAAAACGGTCTACCGTGCCTGCTTCAAGTATGTCTTGTGAGTGCACGGCCAAGGGCTCCGTGACGTCCTCCTCAAGGGCACACCAGTTAACAGCACCTGTTGCGGAAGCCTGGTACTGAAAACCAAGACAAAAGCCTGTGACTGGGAAGAGCATAAGTTGAAGGGGAAGCTACTACCGTTGCCTGGCTAAATGGATATGTTATGCCACCAAGTAGCCCTCTAAATATTTGCTTGTGCCCAAATAGTAGCATTGCTCTCACATTTTTAAATTTTCATTTATTGGGGGAGATGAACAGAGGTTAGAGGAATTCTCTGTGCTCCACACTGAGTCAGGGTCTTTTGCAACTGCAAAGAAGTCTGGCTCATGAGCAGCTATATGTCAGTGCTAGGGAACTGAATCTATGCCAACAGGCTCTGCAAGCAACTGCCTCTAACCACTGAGCCATCTCCCCAGGCCTGCTCTCATGTTTGGTTAGAAAAGTGTCTTTTTTCAGCCAGAATGATAGAGTACACCTTTACTCCAAGCACTCGGAAGGCAGAGGTGGGAGGATCACTGTGAGTTCGAGGCCAGCCTGAGACTATAGAGTGAATTCCAGGTCAGCCTGGGCTAGAGTGAGACCCTACCTCGAAAAATAAGAATAAATTTTTAAAAAGTCAAACATTGCATGTTCTCTCTCATACGTGGATCCTAGCTTTGAAAGTTTAGATTTGTATGTGCATTGGAGTAAAAGCCAGTAGCAGAGGCCAAGATGCTTGAAAAGGGACACGAGGGAGGGAGGAGAGAGAAGGGTTTAGGGGGAAGATATGGTAGTGATGGAAGTAGAGGGGCAGACTACTGGGTGAAATGGTCTAAGTGGAGTCACGGAGAGATAGAGGAAAACAAGGGATGGAAAGGAGGGTTAACCAAATTAAAGATGCTATGGGGGCTGGAGAGATGGATCAGAGGTTAAAGTGCATGCCTGCAAAGTACCCACATAAACCAGATACACAAAGTGGCGCATGCGTCTGGGGTTCATTTGCAGTGTCTCTAAGCCCTGGCACGCCCATATTTCATATTTTCTCTCTCTCTCTCTCTCTCTCTCTCTCTCTCTCTCTCTCTCTCTCTCTCTCTGCTTGCAAATAAATAATTTTTAATGTTATGAATAAGCCATATGGAAACCTAGTTCTTCACTATCTAAATAATATTTATATTGAAAAGAGCTTCAGTACCCTGTAGGGGAGGATAATGCTGTGCCCAGAAGCCATAGATTGTCACAAGAAAATTTCAGTGCTAGGGGTGGAACACCTTCCAGCAAACTGTTGCTCAGGGTGGTCTATGACGCTCCCAAAACATTAAAGGCTATTTGCCAAGGCACTTGGTTGCCCACCAGAACTACATGGTAAGACCCTATTGCTGAGGACAGCACATTCTTGGGCTAGAGGTCACTGAGAAATCAAGCTGGAAGCCTCCTCCCTGTTGACTAGTTGTCAGGATGCTGGAAAGAACTACACAGCCTATTAGGGAGAAAAGTCATCAATGGTCTTAACCAGCAGTGCCCCCTGCAAGCTTCACAGCTGGACAGCCATGCCAAATGTACCTACTGGTGCAATGGTGGCATGTCTGCTATGGGGAAACCTACTGCTCTCTGACTGGACTTGAAGTTGCTCCATAGGAAGGAATCCCTGCCTGGTACTAATACCTAGTCCAAAGCCTATTGCTGGGCAGGGGTTCATAAGCCCTAGGGGGGACTACTACTGTTGTCTGGATAAATGCATATATTATGTCACCAAGCTTCCCTCTGTTGCTTAGAGAAGCTTCTCTTTTCAGATGATGGTGACCAATGGGGAGGCCCAAACTCTTCAAAATGCTGAAGAGAAATGACAGAGGTGTTGAGCACTAAGTGAGACATCCCCATCACGCCCTCCAAGGCTCAGGGACCATGGTGAAAGAGGTAGAGGAAAGAATGTAAGAGCCAAAGGAAAGGGAGGACTTGTTTACAATGCTGGTGTGCTATTTATGGCCTCACAGTGGCTGATGCTACCAACACAAGGCCTATATAATAGGAGGAAAGAATGATGACATCAAAATAGAAGAGAGACTAGCTGGAAAGAAGGGGTTCATGCCGGGCGTGGTGGCTCACGCCTTTAATACCAGCACTCGGGAGGCAGAGGTGGGAAAATCTCCATGAGTTTAAGGCCACCCTGAGACTACAGAGTGAATTCCAGGTCAGCCTGGGCTAGAGTGAGACCCTACCTCGAAAAACAAAAAAGAAGAAGAAAGAAGAAAGAAGAAGAAGGAAGAAGAAAGAAGACGAAGAAGACGAAGAAGAAGAAGAAGAAGAAGAAGAAGAAGAAGAAGAAGAAGAAGAAGAAGAAGAAGAAGAAGGAAGAAGGAAGAAGGAAGAAGGAAGAAGGAAGAAGAAGAAGAAGAAGAAGAAGAAGAAGAAGAAGAAGAAGAAGAAGAAGAAGAAGAAGAAGAAGAAGAAGAAGAAGAAGAAGGGTTTCAGTGGAAAGGGAGTGGGGACATTATGACCAAAATATATCATGTATATGTAGGCAAATTATCAATTAAAAAGCTTTTTAAAAGAAAAGTGACAAATATATTTGTAATTTTAGTTTGCATTTTTCTAGTGATTCTCATTTTAGACTGTTTCTTTTCTTCTTCAGAAAAGATAACTCCTCTTTAAAAGAATCTGTGTGCTTTAAAAGAATGTGTGTGTACAAGCACTCTCGCATACACACACACACACACACACACACACACATGTGTGCAACCCACATGCAGCACATGAGACAAGAACTCCTACTGTTTTGTGGTGTTTGTTTTTGTTTTTGACAAAAGGTCTCGCTCTAGCCCAGGCTGACCTGGAATTCACTATGTAGTCTCAGGGTGGCCTCGAACTCATGATAATTCTCCTACCTCTGGGATTAAAGGCATGAGCCACCACGCCTGACCTCCTGCATTTTTAAAAAACTTTTAATAATTTAACAAACAGAATTTCCAACTCTGAGAGGCACTGTCCACAGAAGATCCTCTCTGCTCTCTGTTCTCTCCCCTCTTGTCTCAGCCTCTACTCCGGTCCACAATGCTTTACTTCGAGGATTGAACTGGGATATGTCTCAGTGCTTAGCGTCCCTCTGGTGTGTTTGAAATGGTTCTCTTTGCAAGGACACCTGAGTGACATCCTGGCTGTACGTGGAGGACCTGGCTCCTCCTCACCGAGTCCTGCTTCCAGGTGCACACGGACCAAGGGGAGCCTGCTTCTCTTCTCTGTGCAGGCCTCTTTTCCTTTCTCCCTGCGAAGAGTTCTGGGCACTTCTTTTTCTTCTTCAAGTCTAGTAACTTGTTAAGTGCTGGTCTTAGTGTGTGTTGAACCGATGCACTTAGTAGGAACTTTCTTCTATTGTCTATCACTTCCCTGTCTACTCCTCTTCCAACCCCCAGAGTCCACTTCAGGATGAGGTCTCCAGATTGGCTTACATGTTAATTCAGTATTTCTACTTCTTTTAATTATTGCCCTGGGTTGTGAGACATTTCTTGCCCTGACCTTCCAAGCCACTACTTGCAGTTCTTCTACTGACTTAAAATGTTAACCTCAGAGCCATGCTGCTGAGTTCTGGAAAGCACACGGCACCTTCCTCTTGTTTCCTGTAAAGTTCCTGTGTGTCCTGTCCACTTGTCCCGCCTGCCTGCCTGCCTTCCCTCCACTCTGCCCTTGACTACTGCCAGGTGCAGGCTGCCCTCTCCCCTGGCCCCAACACACTGCCTGAGACTCAGAGACCACACCGGCAATCCTGGGCCATCCAACTCACTGGCTTTTGTTCAGGTGGGCCCAGGTGAGGTGAGCTAGCATCCTGTGACGTTCCTGTGGACAGACATGGAGCAATCAGCCGAATGTCCTGGTCTTGATGGGGTCAGCCCCTCTCAGGCAGGTGGGCAGCTGCAGCGCCTCTCAAGCGGCTGACATTGAGACTCGGGAGCGGAAACAGCAAAGAACTCTGTCCAGAACTGTGGCGAGCTCCTTGAGCAGCAAGGAAGAACAACCACGACTCGAGGATTCTTCTCAACACACTTTAATGGAGAGCCTTTGCTTGAAGGGGGGGGAAGGAAGCGAGGCCCCCCCCAACACTAAGAATCAGCCGCTTTTATAGGAAAAGAGACACGGATCGTCCCATGATTGGCTGGCTCCTGCTTGCCACCTCCAGGCACCACGGGATTGGCTAGGGACAGTTTCTCAAAGCATTGCCTAAGGTGGAGTTGTTTCCCACTTAGCTGCAAGAGAGGGGGCGCCATCCTGCCATGGCGATGTCCCGGCTCCCTGCACAGAACCAGGCTGATCTAGGGTCAAACCCACTTTTCCATGTGACTTCAGAAGAATTGAAGTCTTCTCCCAGAGTCCTCTTCCCCTTATGTCCTCCCTTCTAAACCAACAGACCTTTGCAGTATTCTGCTTGAGGAACCAGGCCTACATAGATAGGTACATTTTAGGGATCCTGCTTCTCCAGAGCACTCCATGAATCCTGCATCAATGTCCCCCTCTGCCTCCTGGGAGAAGGGTTGACAGGGGATGAAGCTACCAGAAGAACCTGGAAAATGCTCACCTTTTAACATTTTTAGTGATTCTTTCTACCCAAATAAAGTGTCTTTATTCAGGAAAACTCTGCCTCTTCCCACATTATTTTGTTATCTCAAAGCCATGACCACAATTTGGATGGAAGCTGGGGCCAGTAGAGTCCATGGTTTCAGTGCAGTAACATGAATCAAGCACCTGCTATGTGTAAGACGTGAGGCAAGACACAGCTCTGCCTTCAAAGAGCTTCAGGTCTCACCAAAGAGATCAGGTCAAGTAGATTAAAAATACAAAGCACCATCAGAGGAGATTCAAGCATCATATAGGTTTAAAGAAGGGAGCACTGCAGTGAGTAGGGGGAGTGGTGGCACAGTCTCAGATACAGAATGGCTGGTGGGGACGGGGGAGAGGGGAGGAGGAAGTGATCTGTGCATTGTAGCCCATGAAGACAATGATCACATCTACAAACTCCTTCACCCCATGTCTCCAGGACCACCTATAACACACACAAGCTATCCCTCTCTGAGTGAGTGGCAAGGTTCATTCCAGGTAAGAAAAGAAACTGACCTGGACAGGAAGGAGGGGCTCTGTGGGCATCTGACTAAGTAGAGAGGAGGTTATCCAAGAAACCAGGTGATGAGAGCCAGGTATCAATAGGAAAAAAAGAGTGGCCACAAGTATGTGCCAGAGGGGGACAGAGAGACCAAAAAAAAAGAGGAAGACCTTTGGTGTGAGACCTGAGAAAACCCCACAGCTTCATCTGGGAAGAAGGAGCCTGTGCTAGTGGGCTCAGGCTCTCCATCTTCATACAGAACACCTGACGTGATGAACATATGAAGAGAAAAAGGTTATTTGGCCCATGATTCTGAAGGTTCTAGTCCAGATCAAGTGGCTCATCACTGTGGGTTTCTGCAAGGGCAGCTTGTCATGATGGGATCATCATGGCAGGGCTAAGCACTCTCCCATGAGCCAGGAAGTACAGCAGGAAAGGGGAAGGAAGAGACTGGGTCCTGCATCCCCTTCTAGGGCACCCCCAATGGCCTAAGGACCTCTTGCTAGGCCCACATCGCTAAAGCTCCTGCCAACTCCCAAAAGCATCACACTGGGGACCATGCCTTTAATACAATGACCTTTGAGGGACACTCATCCACAGTAAAGAGCCCCTCAGACCAGAAGCTCTGTTGGGACGTGGTTTCTCTGACCACAGTCCTTCTGGCCCCCTGCTCAACAGGATGTCAGCATGACAGTGACCTGCCTTACAGGAGTCATGTAGGCCACACCACACCATCACATCACTTCCCAGAGTGCTTCTATAAAAGCCAGTCATGGTTACAACTTGTATTTCAAAGCCCAGGCAGGTCAGACCAATGACAGCGCTATGAGATCTGATTCCAACCTGCGCTTTGAAATGTCAAATCCTATACTTACCTGGCAGGGGAGATACCATGATCATGAAATGTCAAATCCTTTTACTACAGATCCATATCATTAGCCTACCAGGCATCAAAGTCAGTCCTAATCACAGGAATTAATCCTGGTTGATCACCGGTCTCCTTTCCCACCACACCTTGGATACAGGTTGGCATGGGGAATAACCTCAAAGAAAAACACAGGCTCCATGAGAAAATGCATTCAAGAAGGCCTTAGGTACCACCCAGCAGGGAAGAAGCTCAGGAGTGAGGCCCAGAACTGCTCCTACCCTCAGAGTGTGTGGCTGTCTGAAGAGAGCAAGGGCAGGGCTGGGAGAACTTGCAGGAACAGCCTCTGGGCCACCCTGCCAACACAAAGTGAGCACTCCAGCACATTAAATCTGTCATTTAGACCTGATTTCAGTCCATTTTCTGTCCTTTTCCAGGGCCCCTCCAAAGCACCCCTGCTTTGCACAGCCCACACCTCACTCCACTGCCCGCTCATGAGTGGACAGTCTCATGACCTCTTCCACTAAGGAAAGTTAACTCCACTCCCTAGACCCTCCTTTAACCCAGTCCTCCTCTCCCAACTCGGAGAAGGCCTCTGCCTGAGACCCAGAACCCACCGGCCAGCTTTCTCCTATGCCTCAGTCTCTCCCACTCCCATCCTTCCCTGTGCCTGCACCTGCCACTCTCCTGCCCTTACCACAGCAGTGCAGGGAAGGGCAGTGCAGCCCTGGGCTTCAGCAGGCTTCCCTGCCACCACCATGGACCTCCCACTCCCTGCCTTCTCAGCAATCACTTGACCTCACGACTGAGGCTGGGGGTCTGAGGCCCTCCTACCTCGAGGCAGCTCTCCCACCCCTGCCGTTGCTCTCCTCTCACAGCTCTGTGGCCTCTTCAGTCTCCTCTGTTCTATGTTTTCCTCTGAGCAGACCCTGCCAGCACCCTGCCTCCACCTCGCTCCAAGCTTCCTCTTCTTGGCTCCAGGACCCAGCCTCTGGCATCCTTGCCACTCTTCCCCTGGCCCACACTCAGGTTTGCCCACCCTCAGAGAACACCAGTGTCCTACGTGTGCTCACTCACCTAGTGGCCACTCTCCACATCAGGCCTCTACACAGGCCTCTGCTCACCCAAGTTTTTGATTTTTCACTGTCACCAGTTTAAAAAACAAAATTAAGCAAGCACTTTAACATATGTAATTTATTTGTAAGCTAAATATACACGCTAAGGCATCAACATCTATAAAGACTGTAAAATAAATATAAATGTTCAAGTGAAGAGATAAAGATTAGGAAAATATGTTAAAATACATATTCATCAATAATACAAAAACATTTCTCTGGGCTGGAGAGATGGCTCAGTGGTTAAGGCACTTGCCTCCAATGCCTAAGGCCCTGGGTTCAATTCCCCAGTCCCACATATGCCAGACCCACAAGGTGATGGCCCCGGTGTTCTCGTTCTCTCTCTCTCTCTCTCTCTCTCTCTCTCTCTCTCTCTCTCTCTCTCTCTCTCTCTCTCTCTCTCTCTCTCTTTCTCCTCTCTCCTTTCTCTTTCTCTGCTTGAAAATGAATAAAATATTTTTAAAAAACATTTCTCATTATGAATAATTTCTTAATTACTAATTACTTAGGTAATGAAAGCAATCTGATTAATACACTTCCCTATTCTTAGTGTTGACATAAATTTATTTAAGGACGTATTCACAGAAAAGTAAGCAGGGAGAGGTGGCGCATGCCTTTAATCCCTGCATGTGGGAGGCAGAGGTAGGAGGATCATTGTGAGTGAACCTGGGCTAGAGTGAGATCCTGCCTCAAAAAACCAAAAAGAAGAAAAAGCAGCAGCAGCAGCAGCCGCCAGGCATGGTGGCGCACGCCTTTAATCCCAGCACTCCGGAGGCAGAGGTAGGAGGATCGCTGAGTTCAAGGCCACCCTGAGACTACAGAGTGAATTCCAGGTCAGCCTGGACTTGAGCAAGACCCTACCTTGAAAAACCAAAAAAAAAAAATAGAAGAAAGAAAAATAGAGAGAGAGAGAGA